>UESW01001455.1:42623-80691 GCA_900491605.1 Calamus simplicifolius | reverse complement strand
AAAAGGTATGGAACTAAAATGGAAGGAGAAAGGAAAAAGAGAAGGACAAAGAAAAAGAACAAGAACCCTTGACTGTTATGAGTGTAAGAAGCCGGGATATTTAGATATGAGTGCCCTCAATTAAAGAAGGGTTACAAGAAGAAGAAGGCATATGTTGCAACATGGAGTGATAGCAAAGAATCCTCTTCCGAGAAGGAACAAAAAGAAGTTGCAAACATTTGCTTTATGGCAAACGACAATGAGGTAAGTTCTGAAAACTCATGATTTTACATTTGATGAATTATTGAGGCATTTAATGAGCTAGTTAGTGATTTCAAAATTTTGAAAAAGAAAAACAAATCTTTGAAAACTGAAAATTTAAATCTTCTTAAAGAGAAAAATGAATTAATTCTTGAAATTAAGGATTTAAAAGCTAAAAAGGAAGGTTTTCTAAAAGAAAAAAATAATTTCCAATGAAAATGTTAATTTAAAGAAAGAAGTTGATAAGTATAAAAACATAGTCGATAAATTTACATATAGTTCTGAAAAATTGAATTTGCTATTAAGTAATCAAAGAGCTATATTTGATAAAGCCGATTAGGTTATAGACCTCACATGAAACAAAAATTTAAAAATTTCTTCATTAAGAAACAACCAAAATGATGTTTCATGTTATCATTGCAACAAGAAAGGACATAAATCTTATGAATGCAATTTTAGAAAAATTAATAAGAACATAAATATTAAAGGAAAAAAAATATGGGTTCCAAAAGGAACAATCTTTATTGCGACTAACCATGAAGGACCCAAGAAAGCTTGGGTACCTAAACATAAGACTTGATTATCTTGCAGGAGTGTCTTGCGGCCAAAGATCAAAAAAAGTGGTATCTTGATAGTGGCTGCTCAAGGCACATGACGGGTGACAAGGATCAATTTATCACCCTTGAAGAAAAAGAGGAGGAGTTGTTACTTTTGGAGATAATGGCAAAGGTCAAATTATGAGCCTTGTAAAATTCAAATAACTCCATCCACCTTTATTAAGAATGTTTTATATGTTGATGGTTTAAAGCATAACTTAATTAGCATTAGCCAATTGTGTGATAAAGGTTTCAAAGTTTCATTTGAAGCTTCTATCTGCACGTTTCTAATCCCATTAACAATAGCATTGTATTTATTGGAATATAAATGGCAATGTATACTTAATTGATTTAGACAATTTGTCTACTAGTAATTATTGCTTAATTGCTGATAATGCTAATGTAAATGAGATTGGATGGCTATGGCATCGTAGATTAGGTCATGCAAGCACACACCTAATTTTAAAATTAATTAGAATGGATTTAGTTAAAGGGCTTCCAAAACTAGATTTTAAAAATAACAGAATATGTGATGCATGTCAATTTGAAAAACAAACTAGAAATTCTTTCAAATCTAAAAATGTTGTTTCCACTTCTAGGCCACTTGAGCTACTTCACATGGACCTTTTTGGACCTACTAGAACCACTAGTCTAGGAGGAAAGAAATATGGTTTGTGATAGTAGATGATTATTCTAGATTCACTTGGGTATTATTTTTGGCTCACAAGGATGAGACTTTCTGATATTTCTAAAATTCTTCAAGAAAGTCAAGAAAGTCACAAATACCATAGTGTCTCTTAGAAGTGATCATGGCACAGAATTTGAAAATCATCTATTTAAAAATTTTGCATTGAAAATGGCATTCATCATAATTTTCTGCACCTAGGACACCCCAACAAAATGGAGTCGTAGAAAGAAAGAATAGGACATTAGAAGACATGGCCCGTACCATGCTATGTGAAAGCCAACTCCCAAAGTACTTCTGGCGGAAGCTATAAACACGGCATGTTACATCTTAAATAGAGCTTTAATTAGACAAATCCTTAAAAAGACTCCCTATGAATTATGACATAATAGGAAACCAAACATTAGTTATTTTCATGCATTCGGTTGTAAATGTTTCATTCATAATAATGGTAAAGACAACCTAGGAAAGTTTGATGCAAAATCTGATGAAGGCATATTCTTAGGATATTCAACATCTAGTAAAGCCTATAGAGTATTTAACAAGAGGAACTTAATTGTAGAATCCATTCATGTAGTTTTTGATGAGTCTTTAGCATCAGGTTCAGAAAAGATTGATGATGAGGAAGATACAAATTTGCTAGAAAGAGATATTGAAAAATTAAATATAGATGTATCTTCAGACCATGAACAAGAAGCTAAAGATGATGATTCACCTAGGGTTGATGTTATTGATACTAATCATAATGAGGTAGATCTTCCTAAAGATTGGAGATATGCCTATGGTCATCCAAAAGAATTGATTATAGGTGATCCATCTCAAGGAGTAAGAACTAGATCATCAATGAGAAATATCAGTAATCATCTTGCATTTGTATCTCAAATTGAACCTAAAACTATCGAAGAAGCCGAAAAAGATAGTAATTGGATGTTAGCTATGCAAGAGGAATTAAATCAATTTACTAGGAATAATATATGGTCCTTAGTTGATAGACCTAAAGGTCAGTCGGTTATAGGATCTAAATGGATATTTAGAAATAAATTAGATAAAAATGGCATAGTAATTCCTTTGTGAAGGAGTCCTTAGAACCATAATCTATTCAATAAAGAGAGGGTTTATTGAGTGGTTCTTAAAATAGTGCGACTAAATGATATATAGTTATAGGACAATTATGTATCAAGTATAGGTCGTTATATGTCATATGGGTTGGTTGTCCTCTTTACCAAGAAGTGTAGTGACACTGGTATGACATGCAGGCGAGGTGTATGATATCTTACTAAACGTGACCAATTTGCGGAACACTCTTCTGCTAAGAAGTATTTGTGAAGGGATATGGATATAAGGGTTTCTCTGACCTGAGATCATCATGGTAGCTAAGCAACCTACTATACTTTCGGTGTCGGATTACCTGAATTTTAATCCAGTGGTAAAAGGTTTCTGGATGCAGTAAAGTACTTATGGAGCAGTGAGTGGATCAAGATGGGATTGACCCTCAAATAGTTTGGAGTAAATGTCTCACTATGTTTCAATTTAGAAAAACCTTGGCCAGGGTAGTCCTTGTGAAGAGTCACAGGACTTGTGAAGATTAAGACACTTTATGGATGATCTGATTAAGGGTTGATAGTTAAAACTTAAGTCATCTTGAGCATTGAGGGTCAAAGGGATGAATTATATGGTAACCATATGCCAAAGGTTTTTGATTGTTGCTCTGCAACCTTCGGCCTATCCGAACGTCGGGTTTAGTGTTTGAACCTATGGGGTCACACATCATAAGGGATTCTACTGACTAGATGATTGAAAAATTAAATGTTAGTAAATTAATTAAAGGATTAAATTGGCTAGCTCAATTTCATTGAGCTATGAATATCTGGATTAAATTAAATAGGATTTGGTTTGGGCTCAAATTTAAGTAAGCCTAATGTTAATATCCTTGCTCATTTAAATTGAATTATGAATTTGAATTTCAAACTGATTTTAATTTTAAGTTTGAAGATTAAATTTTAAATTAAAATTTTAAGTTTGAATTTAAAATGGATGTTAATGACCTCTCCCTAATTATCCCTCATTCCTTAACTTCTAACCTTTTGGTTTTTAACTGAAAAAGAAAATGAAGAGTTTCTTCCTTAATTTCTAACCTTTTGGTTTTTAACTAAAAAAAGGAGATGAAGAGTTTCTTCTTTAACTTCTAACCTTTTCGGTTTTTAACTGAAAAAGAAGATGAAGGGTTCTTCCTTATTTTTGGAAAAGGAAATGATAGTGAGATGAAAAGTTTTTAGGGTGAAAGAAATTTGGCTATAAAGCATGGTTAAAATGTTTTCTTGGATATCACATCTTTTGACAATTCCAAGAGCACCTTGGTGTTAAAAAGAAGAAATCTCATTATCGAAGCCTAGGAGAAGAGCTAGCACTCCAAAGAGACTGACCAGGACCAGAACCACGGTGTGGATCACCTGTAAAGGCCATATACCTTTGTGTGGCTTCCAAAAGTTGTACCTGCCATCGCCTTCTACTGCTGCGTGAGTTATTAAGCATCAAAAGGTAAAAGATTCAATAGTTATTGGTGACTTAGATATGATCTAAGACACTAGGCCACAAACATAGATATGATCTATGTTATTTGTATTTACATAGATTTGATATGTGTATGTTATTTATATTTACATAGATTTGATCTATGTCTTTTTCTTTTATACCTTTATATATATAATTTTATGTATTGATCCTGTTGTAGGCTGATATTGGATTAGATCTAATATCTTATTGCTTTCATTGCATATTTATTTTAGTAAATTTTAAATGCATATCTGTAGCCTACAAAAGTTTTACTCACAATGGTATCAGAGCCTGGTTTGTGTTCTTAGTTTCTATCATGCTCTACTCTAGGATGATCCAATGGGGGAGGCTACTGGTAGTACCCCGGATCATTGTGCCCAATGAGCGTCTGGTAGGGATATCGGGGACACACCAATGAGAGAGGCTACTGGTAGTACCTGGTGCGTGGTGCCCAACTACCCATGACTCGGAGAGTGCAATAGGCTGCTGAGAGCACTTGAAACTATTTTGGTAGGAAGCCAAGTACTTGGATTGGGTGAATTCACAAGGCCATTCGGTCATAGGAGAGAAGTAGGATTTAAAGATCTTCTCTTTTTCATTCAATGGGGTCTCCTATGGCGTGTAGGGGTGCCACTTGTATTATGACCCATGAAGAAGAAAAGTGATGAGGATATAGATTAAAACCGTTTTAATCTTATTTTTGAATGATATGATCATAAATTATTTTAATTTTGTAAAATTTATTTTACATGTTAAATTAAAAAAATTTAAATATTTATTGAATTTGATTAAGAAATTAAATTATCTTAAATGCCAAAGATATCTAGAAATATGATTTGAAGATCTTAAGTCATTTGCATAAGTTTTAAGGGTCATGAGTTAGCTTGAGTTAGATCCTTAATTGGGTTAGACCTAAGTTTAGATTAAGTAGACTAAAAAGAGAACTTAAATCTAATCAAAAGTTGAGTTAAGTTACATTCTTTTTGATCTCTCTAATTAGTTAGATTGATCAGTTCATAAATCTAAATGGACCTGATTTGTGGCTCAGTGGTGAGCCCAAGTCTTTAAGCTAATCTAATCAAATCTAATGAACTCATTCCATGATCTCACTTACCTGTAAGATGTGATCGATCAGAATTGATTGGGTAGCTTAATGATTCAAGTTAGCTCATGTCACCTATGATGAATCAGTATGACTGATTTAGGTACCCATGGACTAATTATTCATGAACCCTTTTATAAGTTAGTGGAAGGATTCTTGATTATGGTCCATGTGTTCTCTTTCATATGTCACACTTTAATGTAAAATTCTCTAAATTATTAGGTCCTTAAAAAGATGAAGTTATGGGGATAACTAAGTCTTAGCCTCCCATTAAGTGGATGGTAATGGGTTCTATAGTTGGGTGATCATTGGCAGACCCAAAGGTCGAATGTTTATCAGGCTATTAAAATTGCCAATCCTAATATGATGGCTCAATGTGACTCTCTTAACGGTAGTCAGGTGGGCCGGCCAAAGTTGGGCTTGACTATTCGTTGGTTAGAAGCATTGAATTTTATCATGTTAATGGTTGGACCTAACTAGGACCTTCAATAGGAGGCCCAAAGGCCGACTGAAGTGCACCCTAGGGCAAAATTAATTACTAAAAGTTACTTGGAGAAGTAATCGGTTAAAGAACCTACCTTTAGATGTGCATGGGTGAGCCGGCCAAAGTCAGGCTCATGTATTGTCTATTGAATTCTAGTACCCACTAAGGGATTAAGAGTAATTCCTCGGATTGAAGGTAGAGGCTGCCAGTCTGAATAAAATAGTGGGAGGGCCTTTAGACTAAAGTCCATGTCTTTAGGATAATAATTCATATACAATAATAGGTTTTTGGTTTTTCTTTCAGATAATGTCTACCAACTTGTCGCTCCGATCATTGCTTGATAATAAAAAACTTAAGGGTCCCAACTTTGATAGCTGGTATCGAAGGCTCAGGATTGTCCTGAGCATGAACGGATCCTTTATATGATAATGGATCCAGCACCTGAAGTCCCTGCTCCTAATGCTTGGGTTTCAGTCAAGGATACTTATCAGAAGTGGCTCTCTGATCGAACCACTGTCTGATGCATAATGCTAGCAGCGATGAACGATGAGTTCAGTCACAAATTTGAGAAAGCCCAGCCAAAGAAATTCTTCAAAAGTTGAAGGAATCCTTTGGGACACCAGACGATGTTGAGAGGTACAAGGTCTCTTGTGCCATCTACAATGCACGGATGCATGATGGAGCCTCGGTCACTGATTATGTATTGTACATGATCAAGATGATTAAGCGCTTGGGCAAACTCGGTTGTCCCTTGCATGAACAACTTGAGAAAGATGCGATACTGAACTCCCTGCCTCCTTCCTATCTTGACTTTCTTGATCATTATAGAATGAATAAGCCTGCTGTAAACTACTATGGTTTACTGCAAACTTATGAGAAAGATCACCAACTTAATAAAGGGGTGATAAATTTAGTGGGAGGTTCTTTGGGAGGTGGTCGTTCCTTTAAGAAAGAAAAAAAAAATAAAATAAAAAGAAGGTACAAAATGCTGGAACCAGTCAGGCTAAAAAGGTTAAAGCTGATTAGAGTAAGGCGGAGTGCTTCTTTTGCAAGAAGCAGGATCATTGGAAGAGGAACTATCCTCTATGTATTGCATCCCTTGACTCGGATAGGTCCAAGAAGAGGAAACAGCAAGGAAATGCTGAACAAGGTATTTATATGATAATGCCTTGTAATTTCTCTATCTATGATACTACTAATTGGGTATTAGATATCGGAAGTCCAATTCACATATGCAACTCTTTACAGGGACTTCAAGTTAGTAGAAGATTCGAGGATGGTGAGAAATTCTTAAACGTGGAAATGGAAGCCAAGTTCCAGTCCTGGCATTGGGAGTCATCAAACTTGTTTTTGAGTCTTGTACAATCATTTTAAATGAATGTCATTATTGTTCATCTTTTATTTTAAATGTTATTTCTGTAAGCCAATTAGCCATATCTGGTTATGAACTATCAATAAAGAATGACATTTGCAAAATCATTATGAATGGTTCTGTTGTGATGAATGGATATGTGAGTAATGGCACATATATACTATCGTGACCTGTTAGTGTAATGTACACATCTAGCAAATGCCCTAGGATAAATGATATAAGTAATGCTTACCTTTGGCACTACCGGCTAGGTCATATTAACAAGAACAGGATAAACAGGTTGAGACAAGAAGGTCTACTTGATGTTAATGATTTCGAATCATTACCAACCTGTAAATCTTGTCTTATGGGTAAAATGACCAAATTATCTTTTAGTAAAAAAGGTGAACGGGCCAATGAAATTCTAAGTCTAGTACATACCGATGTATGCAGACCTATGAATATCAGTGCCAAGGGTGGGAATAATTATTTCATTACGTTTACAAATGATCTTTCGAGGTATGGTTATATATTCTTAATGAGACATAAGTCTGAATCGTTTGAAATGTTCAAACGATATCGTAATGAAGTAGAAAAACAAACTGAAAAGTTTATCAAAACCCTTCGATCAGATCAAGGTGGTGAATATCTTTCTAGTAAGTTTCTAACATATCTTGAGAAGAATGAGATTCTCTCTCAATGGATACCTCCTGGGACACCTCAGTTAAATGGAGTGTCTGAAAGAAGGAATCGAACCCTGTTAGACATGGTTCAGTCCATGATGGGCTTTGCTTCCCTGTCGATCTCCTTTTAGGGTTATTCTTTAGAGTCAGCTTGTTATCTTTTAAATAGGATCCCAAGTAAGTCCGTTAACAAAATACCATATGAGATATGGACTGGGCATAAGCCGATACTCTCACACCTTCGGGTCTGGGGCTGCCCGGCTTATGTTAAACGTTTGAAAATAGATAAGCTTGGGCCTAGGTCTGATCGGTGCCTATTTATGGGTATCCAAAAGAGTCTAAGGGGTATTACTTTTACTTGTCTGAAGAACAAAAGTTGTTCGTCAGTCTTAGGGCTATCTTTTTAGAAAAGGAGTTCCTTGGTGAAGGAACTGAAGCTACTAAGATTGAACTTAGTGAAGTTCAACAAGAAGAAAAATTGACACACTTAAGAGACAATATAGAAGCGGATTTGATTAAATCAAACCCAAAGCCTATATAAGAACCATTGAGGAGATCTAGTAGGGTACTATGTTAATCAGACAGATACTATGGTTTCTTGGTCCAAGATGACGATCCTATTGAACTCAATGAAAACAATGAGGATCCGATCACCTATATGAGTAGGATTCCATATGCTTCGGCAGTGGGTTCTATCATGTATGCTATGACATGTATTAGACCAGACGTGACATACTCACTAGGGGTAGTGAGCAGATACCAGTCTGATCCAGGTGACGCTCATTGAAAAGTAGTGAAGATTATTCTTAAGTATTATGAAATACTAAGGACCAATGGCTAATTTATGGAGAACCTGACTTAAAACTTATGGGATATATTGACTCCAGTTTTCAGTCAGATAGGAATGACAGCAAGAGTGTGTCAGGATTTATTTTTACCCTAAATGAAGGAGCGATCTGCTGAAAAAGTTTCAAGCAGCACATTGTGGTGGACTCCATTTATGAGGAGGAATATATTATGGCATCGGATGCAGCAAAGAAAGCTATATGGTTGCAAAAGTTTCTAGAAGAACTAAGAGTGACACCTTCTCTGGATGGTCCTATTTCGGTGTACTGTAACAACACCAGAGCCATTGCTCAAGCCAAAGAGCCGAAGTCCCATCAACACCAAACATATTCTGCGCCGTTATCACCTTGTGCGAAAAATCGTGGAGCGAGGTGACATCGACTTTCAGAAGATTGATGGAAAGGAGAACCTAGCCGACCCATTCACTAAAGCTCTTGGAATCAAAGAATTTGATGATCATAAATGGAAGATGGGTATTAGATACTATTTTGAGTGGCTTTAGTCTCTTCCTGAAATAAATTATTTTGTGAAGGAGTCCTTAGAACCATAATCTATTCAATAAAGAGAGGGTTTATTGAGTGGTTCTTAAAATAGTCATGACCAAATGATATATAGTTATATGATAACTATGTATCAAGTATAGGTCGTTGTATGTCATATGGGTTGGTTGTCCTCTTTACCAAGGAGTGTGGTGACACTGGTATGATATGCAGGTGAAGTGTATGATATCTCACTGAACATGATCAATCTGCGGAATACTCTTTTGCCAAAAAGTGTTCATGAAGAGATATGGATATAAGTGTCCCTCTGACCTGAGATCACCATGGTAGCTTGCAAGCAACCTACTGTACTTTGGTGCCGGATTACCTAAATTTTTAATTCAGTGATAGAAGGTTTCTGGGTGCAGTAAAGTACTTATGGAGCAGTGAGTGGATCAAGATGGGATTGACCCTGCCAAATAGTTTGGAGTAAATATCTCACTGTGTTTCAATTTAGCAAAACCTTGGCCAGGGTAGTCCTTATGAGGAGTCACAGGACTTGTGAAGATTGGACACTTTATGTATGATTTGATTAAGGGTTGGCAGTTAAAACCTAAGTCATCTTGAGCATTGAGGGTCAAAGGGATGAATTATATGGTAACCATATGCCAGAGGTTCTTGATTGTTGCTCTGCAACCTTTGGCCTATCCGAACGTCGGGTGTCATTACTAGATGGCAACTTCGATTAGTATTAGAAGTGTTCCAGTGCTACCGACTTAGTGTTCGAACCTATGGGGTTGCACACCATAAGGATTCTACCTGATTGGATGATTGAGAAACTAAATGTTAGTAAATTAATTGAAGGATTAAATTGGCAATACGATTGCTGGTTAGCACAATTTGATTGAGCTATGAATATCTGGGTCAAATCAAATAGGATTTGGTTTGGGCTCAAATTTAGGTAAGCCTAATGTTAACATCCATACCCGTTTAAATTCAAATTATGAATTTGAATTTCAAACTGATTTTAATTTTAAGTTTGAAGATTGAATTTTGAATTCAAAATTTTAAGTTTGAATTTAAAATGGATGTTAATGACCTCTCCCTAATTACCCATCATTCCTTAACTTCTAACTTTTCAATTTTTAACTGAAAAAGAAGATGAAGAGTTTCTTCCTTAACTTCTAACCTTTTCGATTTTTACTGAAAAGTTTCTTCCTTAACTTCTAACCTTTTCGATTTTTAACTGAAAAAGAAGATGAAGGGTTCTTCCTTATCTTTCAAGAAAACGTTGGAAAAGAAAACGACAGGATGAGAAGTTTTTAGGGTGAAAGGAATTCTGGCTATAAAGCCTCGAGTAAAATATTTTCTCGGATATCAAATCCTTTTGACAATTTCAAGAGCACCTTGGTGTTAAAAAGAAAAAATCTCATCGTTGAAGCCTAAGAGAGGAGCTAGCACTCCGAAAAGGCTGGTCAGGACCAGAACCCCAATGTGAATCACCTGTAGAGGCCATACACCTTTATGTGGATTGCAGAAGTTGTACCTACCATTGCCTTCTACTGCTGCATGAGTTATTTAACATCAAAAGGTAAAAGATTCAATAGTTACTGGTGACTTAGATATGGTCTAAGACACTAGGCCACAAATATAGATATGATCTATGTTATTTGTATTTATACAGATTTGATCTGTGTACGTTATTTATATTTACATAGATTTGATCTATGTCTTTTCTTTTATACCTTTATATATATAATTTTATATATTGATCCTGTTGTAGGCTGATATTGGATTATATCTAATATATTATTTCTTTTGTTGCGTATTTATTTTAGTAAATTTTAAAATGCATATCTGTAGCCAACAAAAGTTTGACTAACAATGGTATCAAAGCCAAGTTGCGATCTTAGTTTCTATCATACTCAAACTCTGGCTCTGATACCATTGTGAGTAAAACTTTTGTAGGCTACAGATATGCATTTTAAAATTTACTAAAATAACTACGCAATGGAAGCAATAAGATATTAGATCTAATCCAATATTAGCCTACAACAGAATCAATATATAATAATATATATATATATATGTATAAAAGAAAAAGACATAGATCAAACTATGTAAATATAAATAGCGTACACAGATCAAATCTATGTAAATACAAATAACATAGATCATATATATGTTTGTGGCCTAATATCTTAGATCATATCTAAGTCACCAGTAACTATTGAATCTTTTACCTTTTGATGCTTAATAACTCACGCAGCAGTAGAAGGCGATGGTAGGTACAACTTCTGCAAGCCACACAAAGGTGCATGGCCTCTACAGGTGATCCACACTGTGGTTCTGGTCCTGACCAGCCTCTTCGGAGTGATAGCTCCTCTCCTAAACTTCGACGATGAGATTTTTTCTTTTTAATACCAATATGCTCTTGAAATTATCAAAAGGATGTAATATTCGAGGAAACATTTTATCCCAGGCTTTATAGCCAGAATCCTTTTCACCTTAAAAACTTCTCTTCTCTCTATCATTTCCTTTTTCAACATTTCTTGAAAGATAAGGAAGAACCCTTCATCTTCTTTTCGGTTCGGTTAAAAGTTAAAGAAGAAACTCTTCATCTCCTTTTTTTAATTAAAAACCAAAAAAGTTAGAAGTTAAAGAAGAAACTCTTCATCTTCTTTTTCAGTTAAAATCGAAAAGGTTAAAGTTAACGAATGAGGGGCAATTAGGGAGAGGTCATTAACATCCATTTTAAATTCAAACATAAAATTTGAATTCAAAATTCAATCTTCAAACTTGAAATTAAAATCAGTTTGAAATTCAAATTCATAATTCGAATTTAAACGGGTAAGGATGTTAAAATTTGGCTTACCTAAATTTGAGCCCAAACCAAGTCCAATTTGATTTGACCCAGATATTCATAGCTCAATCAAATTGAGCTAGCCAGCAATCGTATTGCCAATTTAATCTTTTAATTAATTTACTAACATTTAGTTTCTCAATCATCTAGTTAGGTAGAATCCCTTATGGTGTGTGACCCCATAGGTTCGAACACTAAGCCGGTAGCACTGGAACTCTTCCAATACTAATTGAAGTCACCATTTAGCAATGACACCCTATGTCCGGATAGGTCGAAGTTTGGAGAGCAACAATCAAGAACCTCTGGCATATGGTTACCATATAATTCATCCCTTTAACCCTCAATGCTCAAGATAACTTAGGTTTTAACTGCCAACCCTTAATCAGATCATCTATAAAGTGTCTCAATCTTCACAAGTCCTGTGACTCCTCACAAGGACTACCATGGCTAAGGTTTTGCTAAATTGAAACACAGTGAGACATTTACTCCAAACTATTGGCGGGGTCAATCCCATCTTGATTCACTCACTGCTCCATAAGTACTTTACTGCATCCAGAAACCTTCTGTCACTAAATTAAAAATTCAGGTAATCCAGCACCAAAGTACAGTAGGTTGCTTGCATGCTATCATAGTGATCTCAGGTCAGAAGGACACTTATATCCATATTCCTTCACAAACAATTCTTGGCAGAAGAGAGGTCCGCAAATTGGTCACGTTCAGTGAAATGTCATACACCTCACCTCCATGTCATACAAGTGTCACCACACTCCTTGATAAAGAGAACAACTAACCAATATGACATACAACGATCTATACTTGATACATAGTTATTCTATAACTATATATCATTTGGTCGCGACTATTTTAAAAACCACTCAATAAACACTCTCTTTATTGAATAGATTATGGTTCTAAGGATTCCTTCACAAAAGAATTTATTTCAAGAAGATGCGATGTGATGAACTGCCAAATAAATATTTTATTAATTAATAATTCATATATATTTACAACTTGCACAATCATCGACATGTTAGTTGATTGGCTTTAGGACATAATTCCCAACATTAGTAACATAGGCATATGTGAGAATAAATAGTAATGTAAAAATCTAAATATGCATAACACAATCATATTAAATCACAAATGACAACATTTTCATTTAACAAGGGACAACCATGAGTGGAATCATCCAATGCAGAGTTCACACCAAAGTTTTATCATAATTTCCTTTTCTATTATCCAATATAACATGTCACTTTGAAAGCTTGTAAGATGACTTCTTAGCTATCTTGGTAGGACACACATCAATCTCTTTCTATTCTTTAATAATCTCTTTCTGTTCTTTAATAGGAGAACTGAAGAAAAATTAACACCAACAGTTGGACGAGACAATGCATGAGTTTTGAGGAGGGTTTCGTGCAGCTTTCAGGGATCTGCAAGGCTTCCATGTATTTCTCCTTACTCTTTACCCTAAGCGGGATGGTCTCTTGCGAGTCTTCCTGTCAATAATCAGCAAGAGCTCTGGAGACTTTGAAATGGAAGATTTTGACTCACCATCACAAACATCTGGATTTAGTTTTAATACTCCTCTCTCTACATGTAAGCAACATGCTTCAAAGGAAACACATGTGGATGGATTCAAATGATTCTGATATGCAGAAATGTACTTCAAAATCTTCATCTCTGGGAGGTCAAGGAAGTCCTGATTCCATTTCTCTCATTTCACAGGAGAATTGGAGTGGTAGGAATTTTAAAGGTAGTGGAGATACTTCGCGTAGTTTGCGGTTGACAATGAAGCTTCGTATAACCTTTGACATTCTATATCTATAATTTTTTTGTTTTTGGCTGACTACATGCTACTGTTTCCTGATATACTTTTCTGGTTATAGGTAGATGCTGAATTGAACCAGAAGGTGGAACAATGGAATGAAATGCTTAGAGAAGATGTTGTTAAACTATGTCAGGAAAACAACTTTAATAGAGGATTTTTTTAGGGAGTGATCACAACATTGTTGTGGACGCCTACGAGTTCAAGGTAGTTTTCAATAGTTTGTACTACCCGGACATGTGAAGAAATCTTTTAACCATTAATTTTTTGCAGGTTTGGCTTGAACATATCCTTGAAAGGATAAGACTCATCTCTGATGCTGCAAATGGAGAGCCGCCATATAAGTTTGCTTTCCAAATCAAATTACTTTTTTTTTTGGTCCTTTGCTCAGAAAATAAACCAACTGACATCAAAACAATTTAAGGTTAGAGAAAGCTTGATTCCATATTAGCATGGACTGCATTAAATATAGATTTGGCAATAATTATATCTCAGAATCTGTGCAGAGTACTTATCAGAGAGTGCAAGAGTTCAGGTCATAAGTGAAAGAAATAACAGCACTATAATATGCTGACTGCGCCTCAAACATGTTGCATGGATTGGAAAGGAAGTATCAGGAGTACTGCGCGCCCCCCACTAACCGACAGCTATGTTTGCGGATTCTTCCCCTTTTTTTTCTTGAGTAAAATAAATCCTCTAGTATTTAATGGCCATGTTTGTGGATTCTTCCTCTTTTTTTCTGAATAAAATAAATTCACTAGTATTTCAGATCAAGAGGTTTGTTCAAAAAAGAGAAACCAAGACACAATTAGGTTACCTTTCTAGAATCCAAACACTAATCTTTTTTTTTAAAGCATTCTTTTTGTTTTTACTGTGCTGTGAAACTTCGCTTGAAGTTCGCATTTCTGCTTGTTGTGTAGAAGGGTTCAAACACATTAAAATTTTATATATTTTCGGATAGATTCACTTGGCCTTTTGCTATCATGTTCCACTACCTTGAAACTTCAATCCAAGTATCTCATTTAATTATGTTTTAGAAAATGACTTGATTGTTAAACCTCGTATTCTAAAAGGACATGGTTTTCTTTCGTGCTGGCTTTTTCTCTTGTCATTGGTTTAATGAAAGAAAGAGTAGAAACTGATTGAAGTCTCATCCAAATTTTGTTATCCTCAAAGCAGGCGATAGGTGCCATTAATCTTGATGTGGCCGGTAGCGTCATGTGGGCATTAACGGTGAAACTAACTGACTGTAGGGACCAAATGGTGCGGCCCCGCATCTTCAAAGCGGCCCTCGACAGCCCCGCATCTCCAAGGCGGCCCTCGGCGGCCCTGCTTCTTCAAGGCGGCTCTCGGCAGCCCATCCTCTTCAAAATCGGCATCAGCACTGACTGCAGCACCAGCCTCCGCATTGACTCCTGAACGAGCGGCAAGGCCTACGTGGGCCCTCACGAGAAAGGCTATATAAAATATAAAGTTAATTATATGCAACGATAAAGGCTGCTTATTAGATAAACTTTATAGGATTGATTGGCTTTTATGATTTCAATCAATATAGAGTATTCTATAACATGTAGACAATAGAAGGATCATTTGATAGCTTATCTTAAAGTAAGGCCCACTGCAACATTTATATAAGTAAAATACTAGATTTATTTTTTTAAAATTAAAATATATTTTAATCTTTAAACATTTATTCAATTTTTTTATTCTTAAACTTTTAATTTATCATAATTATTTGTTATATTTAAAAATAATTTATTTTTAATAATTTATTATATAAAATTAATTAATATTAATAGAATAATTGATATATTATTTTTTTAATTTTATTTTTAAATATTAAATTAATTAAAAATTAAATTGTAAAAACTAAATTTTAAAAATAAAATAATTATTTTTTAAAATTAAAATTTTTAATTAATTCAATTAATATTTAATTTTTAAAAATAAATTTAAAAATTAATTTTTTAATTAATTTAATTTTTAATTGATTAACTTTAATTAAAATTTTAAATTAATTTTAATTTATTTTTAATTTTTTTTTTATAAATTTTAAAAATAGTAATTTTTTTTTTATTTTTTTTATTTTTTCATTAGAGTTTCTTATAACTATATTTTTTGTTTTTGTTTTTGTTTTAATTTTTTTCTAGTCGATATTTTCTTTTCTGTGGACGAATAATACCATGGTTTATTTTGTTTGGAAATATGAGAAAAGAGAAAACGACGACGAGACGGAAGAAAAGAGAGAAAAAGAAGGGAATAATTTTGTTTAGAGAAAATGATAATTTTATTTTTACAAAAGCGGCAGGGGTAATTTTGTCAAAAAAATTATTATATTATAACATATCTGGTAATATGGATACCACCTTCCTTCGAGGTAATCTTCATTACCATTCAAGTGGTAATCCAGATTACCAATGCAGCATAGATTACCATTCAAAATATGTACCAAACATGGTTATCTTGTTGGTCATATTTATCAAGATTACCTGCTACCAAACGCCTTGCTGGCAATGCATCGAATGCAACCTAAGGCTTAAAGTTAGGTTGTGTATATCTTTGTTGAAGTCTGTATAATTTCGCCGTCTTATTCAAATGTCAACTTAACCACTAATCTCCTCCTAATGATTATAATGGTTGCAGCAACTCCTCCTATTCTTATCTAGATGATCATTGACAATCTTTGCATATTCACATTAAATATATTTAATATATGCAATATAAAGACAAATATAAATGCATATGTAGCTTTCCTTGCATATTCAGGTATTCATGCCATTCAAATTAAGGGGTTTCAAGTATTCTTTGGTACAAAGCTAATAAAAGGAGAATTCCCAACAATAGAACCTTTTCTGGCCACGACTGCGAGCCCGGCGAGTTATCTTCAGTTAACCGGCCGGTCGATTCCGCCATCGCATCAAATTTGCAACAGGAGTCGATTCGGCGGCGGCTTGATTCTCGAGGCCCTCCAAGTCCGCGAGATTTGGATGTTTCTGCCGTGCTTCTCATGTGGGAGGCGAGCAAGTTGATGTGAGATGTCTCCGCTCTTTTGGAGGCCAAGCTAAGGATCCAACAAGTTTCTTATTAAAAGTGGTTGTTGGGATAAAGATAAATTTTTTTTTTTTAATGAGATAAGGCTTAAATGTTGAAAATAAAAAAGATTTAAAATATATATGTATACATTTTTTTAATGTTATTTATTTTTTATTTTTTAAAATCAATTCTTACAAATAGTTTTTAGAATATGATAAGTCTTAGAAGAATTTTGCTTCGAAGAAACAATAAAATTCTCTAAGAAAGAAAAGAGAGATAATAAGAAATAAAGCAATCTCAATTCTATTTATCGTTAGTTTATAGATATAAAGACATCTCTTTATGAAACGGTATATATCTTTTAAGTGATATATTCATTTGGATTATAACAGTTAATTTTAAAATTTAAATTATTTAAATATATGCCATATGCACATGTCTTGTATTTATTTTTATTATTTATTTTTTTATAGTTAAACAATAATTTCAATAGTGATATTAAGGAGCTCTTATTGGACATATACGTTAATAATTTTTAATTTTTTTGTTGCAAGACAAACGGCAATTAAGCGGCAAGTTTCCACCACTGATAAGCCTCATCATCGAATTCTCTTCTCTCTCTATTCAAGTAAATGGATGATATAGATGGGGGAGGGTCCTCCCATATTTTGAGACAAGGAGGGGAAATTGTCCCTTGTCCTCTTTCATTTTCTTTTCTTTCTTTATTCTCTCCTTTTCTACCTTCTCTTTTCATAGGGCTAGGGCTTAGTTTTGAGTTCCTTTCAAGATCCTAATGTTACGTTGAAGAGAACTTCAAGGAAAGGGTCTCGACATGTCAATCCTTACCTTAGCCTTGCTAAGTTCTATTGAACTCCATCAACGTCGACTTGATAATTTGTACCAATTTACCTACTGTATTGTTGTCCTTGTTTTTATAGGGTAATTTCTTATAACTAATATCCTAATTGATGCGAAGATATTTAGGATTTAGTAAATAAATTTGAGACCTAATTATATGCTAACTAAAGATATTATGAGCAGTAGGTTCTAAAAGAAATATTTAGAGTTAATTTGGATCGTTGTCTATATGGGTGTGTGTCTGTTCAATAAAATATTGATATAAAAAGTATTATAGTTGATTAATATTTAACTTACAGATTTTATGAATGCACATTTTCTAATCACAAATATATATGTTATTCTCTCTATCAAATATTATACATATATTACAAAACTTGTTTTAAACATGTATTTTTGGCTATGAATTGACACTACTGAATTATGATCAAATATGTTATGTTATAAATTTTAAATCTCAATTGACTATGTCAAATATCTCCTAATGAGAGTTGTACATTGCTCGATACCCTCCTAGTGAGTGTTGTATGCATTGATTGATACTCTATCAATGAAGGCTATATATTAGCCGATACCGTATCAATGGGGTTGGTACATAGGCTGACTCCTTTTTCATAGAAGTTATACCGATCAATACCCAATTGCTAATAAGAATTGTATATTGGTGAAGATTGATTTTGAGCTCATAAACATGGATATATTGGTGACTATGAATTATGATTGATTTGGTGTATTGTTATGTATATAAATTGAATATATGAAAATTATGGATTCTCTTTTCTTTACCATATTAGAATGTAATAACTTAGTCTCATGTATGGCGTGTTTATTAACAAAATTTTCTTACTATGTAAATTATCTAGTTAAAGTGATCATTGCTTATAGGATTACTATTCTCATTATTTTTTTTCCTTTCTAGATCTACAAATGGTAATGTTATCGGGATATTAATAAAGAGTGTTTAGTTGAGTAAAGATATTTATACCATAATCTAGGATCCATTTTGATTAAATTTAGTATTGAATAGCATTTTCTATTAGTAATGTAATTCAAATTATTAAAAATTTATTCTAGATGTCAAATATTAAATTTTAATTTTATTCTATTTCTTAGTTATTTGTTGATATCGTAAACAATATCTTGTATGCTTATGAGGTTATACTTTATGGGTATAAAGTAATTGCCATATTTCTAGCTCTAAATATTAGGTTAAGGGCGTGACAATTCTATTATTGTAAAAAATCTACATAGAAATTTTTAAGAATTGATTAGAATATATAAGACACAATTTTTGTAGCCATAGTTATTGTTTGGATCATTGATAAGGTGACTGAAAGTTTACTTTAAGAAAGAAAAATATAGAGAATAGCTATAAGAAGGAAGTGATCCTTGACATTTTGTTACTTGGGTCTCAATACTACATAGAGATGGGCACTGGGCCGTGCATGCCAGGCACGGGCAATTTTTTTTTTACAAAATTGTTGGCTTAGTATTTTTATTTTTTAAAAAATAACCATGCCAGGCACAATCCCTGGTGGGCCATGCATGGATAATTTTTTTTACAAAATTATTGGCTCAGCTTTTTTATTTTTTTAAAAAATAATTCCTACATTATTTTTTAAAAAAAATTGTTGGCTCAGTCTCAGCCAAGTGACAGAGGATTGGGTTGGCACCTTTCAACAGTAGATATCTTATTATCTCTTATAATTTTTTTTCTTTAGATGAAGTTACCGAGATAGCCTTAACTACCTAGAGATCCTCGGTGCTCAAATACATGGTTGAGATACTTGCAGTTGCTGCAAATGAAATAATTGAGTTTTAGTACTCCTTTGTTATTTTATTAAATAATATAATTTTTTAAGAAAAAGTTATCCAAAGGCCGTTTTTAACTTTTTATACGTTTAGTTGCATAAAAAATAGTTTTAAAAATAGTTTCTTATATGTAATTAAAGGTCATCATGCATGAAAAAAATGCAAATTTGACTCTCATATATTTAGAATGAAGATAAAATTATCAATGTAAAAAATTATAATTCTTTTAAAATTTGAATTTTTTAAATTCATGATTTGAAAAATTTTATAAAACAATATTGCATTATGGAATGTCAAAATGTACAATAATAGCCCATAGTTTCAGAAACAACACCAAATAACACAAAGAACTAAATTTTTATTATGTACTTATCTTATTAATATATATATATATATATATATTATAAAACATTCTTGCAAATAAACAAAAGGCATGGAGTTGATATTGTCATTTTAGTCAAAATAATAGCAATAATAAACTTAAAAAAATATTTCTCACATATAATAATTAAAATTTTATTTACGAAATGATCTTCATTCTGCATACGATGAAGATCAAATAGAAAATCTAGATGTAATAGCTTGGTGAAAGAGTGTTAGAAATCAATATCCTATTATGTCTGTCATTGCACGTGATATTTTAGCTGTGCCGATGTCCACAATAGCATCAGAATATGCTTTCAGTGCAGATCGTGTTCTGGACGAAAAGAGAAGTAGGATGACTAGCGAGATGGTTAGATGCTTTTCTGCTTCAAAGATTGGTTGGATGTTGAGGCGAGGCTTCAAGATAAAGGTGGACATGACTTAACCAGCGAAGATGATGATGACACAAATACTACTGATGAGTGAGTCATCTCTATTTTTATAATTATATATTTTTATTTTTTTAATTATTAAAGTGAGTCATCTCTATTTTTTCTCCTTTCTTATTGTATTCTGGAGGTCAGGCCTAGCCTCCCTCTCTTCATATACCATTTTAATTTTAAATTAATAAACTGCTGTGCCAAACCCTCCACCATTAAGATGGCTTCATATTAATAAATTCCTTTGTTTTCAATAATTTTTTAATTTATTAAAAAATATATTTTTATTTAAATTTTTTATCAGGCCCTGATGGATCATGCCGGTCCAGACCCATCATGGGCCAGATTTTTTGAGCCCGGCATGGCATGGCACGACCAGTTCTGCCGGGCCCGATGCCCATCTCTAATACTACACCGTTTTTGTAGATAATAAAGACCCCTTAATGTCATTTATGATGAAACATTATTTTAAAACCAAGAGATACGAGATGTTGCATTGTCCTAGTATATAAGTTGATTTCTATATCCAAGCTAAAATACTAGTCCATTACTTAGCTAGGATTCTCTAATCAAATTTCCTATAGTTGATCTCTATTTCCAAAGTATCATTTCTAAGGCATCATTTTATAGCATAGGATTGATGGCGTATGAACAACTAAAAGTCACCAATATTATGAAATGAAAAGACTTTGACAAACACATAAGCATTTTTCATGTGATGTTATATATTGCACTAATAGAATGCAAGTATCTTCACAAAGATAACTATATAAATAAATAATTATCAAATAATTCTAGCACTTGTATAATTGGATCTACTCATACTTAATAATTTCTTGATACAATGTGTTCCTCCTAGTAGCTGTGCCACTAAAGACTCGATTTAAGTCTTCTCCTTTTTTTTCAAATAACCAACCATTCTCACTTCAATTAAACTCTAGTTGCTCAAAAACTCTATTTTATCTTGAATTGATTGATTACAACTATAATTGCATTTAATTAAGATCATTAATTTTTCTACAAATTTGAACTCAAGTGTCCTTTAGTTGAAATTCATGCACCAAAATTGATCCTTATAAACCTTAATTGAACTTCGGCTTGTCATCTAGCCCATTCAACTCAATGAGTAAAATACCAAATGGATAGTCAATTGAACCCATTATATTAATTACATAAATTTCCATTGATTTTGACCCCACTTCATGTAAAAATAAATTAGCCTTTCTTTCATCCTAAATCCAACTTCAATTGACCATTTGTATGCTCAAAGGGGAAAAAAATTCTTATATTTTTTCTTGAAATTCTTGAACCTATTAGCCAATTCTTTTGGTTTGGCCAAGGTTCAAAAACCTGACACTAATTTCCCTTCAATTAACTCTCCTTTTCACTTGCCTCATATGCCAATTGATGTCCCATGGGCCTAACTAAACTTGATCATGATCAATTTGATCAAATTTTTATACTTGGTAGTTGATTGGACTTGAACAATTCAAATCTAAATTAAATTTTGTTATGTTGGGATCTTATCAAATGTGCTTTGGTTGGGCTCAATCAATAGAACGTCCTTCCAGCCAGTGTATTCTATATTCAATTTTATAATTTTTGGACTTCTGTACACTCATCAATTAATGCTACTCTAAAATAAGCAAAAGAATCTTTTAAAAATATCCAAAAATTAGAAAAAGATTATGTATCCCCTAAATCTAAAATTTGTTGGTTTTGATCTCCCTCTAAAACCAAATTAGAGGGAAGAGTTTCTAGCCTTCAAATCTATAAGAGAACATCCAAATCTTGAATTTTGAATTTGAACTTAAAATTTAATCTTGATGATTATGTAGTTTGCCTTCTCTATTTTCTTTATTTTTCTTTCTTATTTTATATTTTAAAATAAAAAATTTTTTTAAAAAAAATTGCATCTAGATGAGAGTCATAGTGCAAGACCAATTAACCTATCTCACTAGAGGTTCTTGGTTTCTAGTATCTTAGATCTAAGCAAACTAATTTGCAATTAGGCTTACATTCTCAATTTCTAGCACCAGCATGCCCTGTACCAATCTAATAGATAGTACTATTTTGGGAGCAATCTACAAATATTGTTTCTACTATTTTGGTTCTCTTCTTATTTTTTGGTACTTCAACATTAGCTAAACTCTTTCACATATTAAGATGATTCAAATTAAGTTTTCTATTTTTTCCACATTTCATAGGAAGTGAGTTTAGAGCCCTTAAATTTAGAATACAGTATGCTAATAAAAGAGTTTTCCCTACAAATTATTAGTGATAGAGTCAAATTAAGTTGGCGCTAAGCTAGCATCTCGTTAAGAGGGTATGTGGTTCTCAGCACACATTACTAGCACTTATGATAGCTAGACAGTGTCAAAAGAGCATGACCAACAAAATTCTTGACCATTCCATCTAGCAGAATGACCAACAAAATTCTTGACCATTTCATTTAGTAGAATTACAGATGAGGCCAAACATCAACCACACCCACACATGTTACTAAGCCGAAAGGTGTGGTCCGTGGCAAGTGAAGTAGTCCCATTCGCTAATTAATCTCATTACTAAATATTGAAAACTTTCCTTTGAATGGTTAGAAGAAGGAGCAAGAATGAGATTATACAATTGCAACAAACCATTTGCCTATCTACAAAAAAGATATGTAGACAATTTTTTTAGAAGTAATATTAAAAAGTTTACATGGGTCGGCACACAAGTCGACATGGCCCATATGCTAGGCATGGCATGGTTCGATCAACCTCAGCCTAGGCCTATAGGCTGTGCTAGGCCGACCCCTCCACACTGTTAAGCTATGTCAACATAACCAATGTCCTACAGTGGACTGTGCCAACACGATATGGCATGGTGACTCATGGGCCAATCATTATAATGGGCCAGGCTGTGCCAAACCAGCTTGTTTGACGTCTCTATATTTGGTGAACATATTTGGCTATTGCATTATTTGAAGATGAGATCATTTATTTGCCAAGTGATGATTTCTTGCATGATTTTAGAAGGACTAAAAAAAAGAAGTCCAACAAAATACCATCCCTTAGGTACTTGGCAACTTCTTGCAAGTAATTTTTATAAAATAAAATTTTGAGCAATATCTGAAATTTAAACTTGGGATGTCCCAAAAGGCTTTATAAAGCAAATTTTGATGGAGCTGTTTTTACATGGATAATAGCTAATGTCAAAATAACTACTAAAAGTCATAAAGTGGAGTATATAGTAAAAGAATATATCAAAGCACTAAATGCAGCATAATGGTTTTGTTTTGCACAGCATTTCAGTATTTTTGGATTTTATGTTAGTAAAAGAGTCTATGAAAAATTACTTCTACAATAGGAAATGATGAAATTGATTGTTCGAATGTGAGAGTAATAAAAGCAATCCTTGACCAACTCCAGGTCCAATAGAAGCAAGCCCTACTGCCAATCCAGCAGCAATAACGGAAGCGGCAGAAATCAGTGGATTCATGGTAAGTTCAGTTCCTCGCACCAAAAAAAAGAAATGGTTAATGATACAATCAACCAATGAATTATTACTTAATTTTTTTATCATTTTTTTTCATTAAGATTTTATCATTAAGATCTATCGGGTCGAAATAACTAAAAACTCCGAATTGAAATGATATTGTCATATAGCATGGAATTTCAAACTTTTGCACTCACCATAATTTGTATTGGTGCCACCTAAGGCTATTTAAGTACTGACTGCTTCACGTTCATATCATAGCTCACTTATCCTCTTCCCAAGCACAATTCAACTAATAAAAGAAGGTATTTTTTCCTTCTCTTGGCATGGTTCACGAAGGACAGTAAGGGCTTCACGTACTGGCACGGCCCTGAATCAACTACCTAAATATGCATAATCCCCAAAATGTTAGTGCGAAGAGAATCTGTGACCTAATTGTTTATGCATATATGAGCAATTCTTTTTGATGAATAAATAATGAACAGGCCAATCATGTTTGCAAACATGTACAAGCCGAAGAATGATGAACTTCTCTAATGATAAATGGTCTACCATCAGTACAAACCTGGAATCAAGGTTGTACAACAATATGCCAGACAAAAAAGCAATAGGTCCAAAAAACTTATAGTGGTAAGCCAACATAGGAACTCGAGCATGGACAAAGAATCAGATTAAATATTCACAACTTCATCCATCTTTAAACAATGATTTCATGTTTTTGAATGACAGCACAATTTATTTATATCCAAAACACCAGAAGTAAGAGCATTCGGAATAATGAGTTATGCTTCATCAAAACAACAAGATCAAATCACAGTTATCTATCCCAAAATGCAAAAGTTTAAACTACTCAATTTCAAAATTCTACCACAGTTTCTATACATACTTTTTTTACCTAGCCTCTTGAATGAATCATCTATGAAACCAATCTCATCCAAATACAAAGGAAGCAAAACATTTCTCAAGCAATGTTCTTGTGAATCCTAAGGTTATCATCCTCGACAACTGCAGCCAGCAATCTAAGTAACCCTTTGAGAATATTTCATGTCCCATCAATTAATTAAAATGTATTTTGAATAACTGCTATTCTTATGAAAAAGTATTGAGAACCTTCTGCTCCATAAAATGGCCTATATATTTTTCCTATTTACTCCTCGAGTACTTGCAAAACTTGACACCTTATCTCCTTGATAAAGATATTGACATAAACACTACTTTTTCCATAAAAGACAAATTAATAATGAATGCTGGAGGATAAAACTAAGTATTTCTAGGTAGTTTCTTAATCAGAACTTATGCAGGTGGAGAATAGGGCATGTGTAACGACCCGAGCCCACGGGCCCGATACCATATTGTAACGACCCGGGCTCACGGGCTCGTTTCGTTACAAGAAAGCAAGACGGACAAGGTCCACACCAACTTGGGCCACCACAGCCCAAAAAGGAATCCAATTGGTGCCTTGTCCTTCTTACTTAACAGGTTATAAACCACTTAACCAACTCCCAATTATCCGATGTGGGACAATTGGAAGAGGCATCACAATCTGCCCCCCTTAACAGAGGCGACGTGGGACAATTGGGAGAGGCATCACAATCTACCCCCTTAACAGAGGGGACGTTCTCGTCGCCAGGGATAATTCATCACAACCACCAGGCAGGCAGGATTCTAGAGGTGGCCCCCACAGGTTCAAGAGGTGGCTCCTATCCCCCATGGATGTAGCACTTTATCCTGTGTGGCACTTAGCTCCTGCACTTCCGACTGGTGCGAGGCTCTGATACCATATTGTAACGACCCGAGCCCACGGGCCCGTTTCGTTACAAGAAAGCAAGACTGACAAGGTCCACACCAACTTGGGCCACCACAGCCCAAAAAGGGATCCATTTGGTGCCTTGTCCTTCTTGCTTAACCGGTTATAAACCACTCAACCAATTCCTAATTTCCAATGTGGGACTATTGGAAGGGGCATCACAGCATGGTTTCCTTTTTTTTTTTCCTCTCTACTTTCAGGGAAATTAAGAAACGAATTCCAATGCATAGCAACTAAATCATGGCCTTTACCTAGTGTCCTTAGTTTCCTATTCAGAATAGCTAAGGTTTAGCCCCATAAGAATAAACAGCAACTACAAAAACTTTTATCTTGATGTTATGGTGACCATCTTTTCAATCTAAGAGAACTACAATGGGACAAAAGTTCCACATGTGCTACAAAACATATATAAACACTAAGGCATCAAACTGTCAAAAACTAAGCTCAAAATAGTAACCAGAGCTCTTTAATTTTCACATTTTATTTCCACTTTTTTATTATTTGGCTTTTCAAGGAAACAGTATTTGACAAAGCATAACAAAAGTCAAACAGCAATTCCAAACCTGCCATTCATTTGGCCCCTGAAACATATATGTAGCTTTACATGCATATTCAGATATTCATGCCACCCTAATTTAAATGTTAGGCATTGTTTGGTAAAGCACTTAGCTAATCCGAGCAGAATTCCCCAAATAGAGTACTACTTAGGGAGGCAATATGAAACAAGAATATCTGGAAGACCACCAAACAAATGATTGAGCAAGGATTGTTTGTTCGAAAGAATTCTGCAAGCACGAATGTCAAATCAACTGAGCAGCTTGAGCTCCGCTTAAGAAAAACTCGAATCAATCTTGGCGTTTAAAGGAGAGGCATATCACATAATTAAAATAATGTTCTCATCAGTACACTCTAAAGCATGATCTTGACTGCATTTCTTTGATCAAAGCACACCAAAACTATAGATGCAAATGGAGTAGTAGTCAAATGAAAAAGGGAAGCATGCTGCAAGTACCAACCATGCTATCTCAATAATAACACAAGAAGATAACAGATCAAGCATAATCAGCTCAAATACAAGAGAACAAAAAGGCTTCACATCTTGATATGCCATATTTATTTGTATGATTAAAGTCATCTACTGTAGGGAGAAATAGTCTCCGAGGCATGCATATTTTTAAAAATTGATAACTATTATCATTACGGAAATTAAAAGATTACATATTAATCTATCTAATATGCATCAAGATCATATCTTTGCCTATATATTCAGGGTCGTTTGATCTAAAATATGCATATAAAAAATATCAAGATCATATCTTGATCTTCAAGATGACTAGTCACACTATTATCTTGAAGTCTGCCTTAAGATCTAGGGATCAAATCACTTACCTTAAGAACAGTAGGTAAATCCTTAATGCTCTGCAGCCGTTCAATCGTCCGGCCTCTAGTATCGTCCATGCGAAGCCCCGAATGATCAGACTTTCGGGAGTGCTAGCTAGCGAAAAAATAGCTTTGCTGATCTTAAATTCTCTCACTTGAATCTTCCTCCAAGATCCACCAGGCTTCCGCTAACACCAGAATCACCAGGATTTTCTATTCTAACATTTTAGAATTACAATCCACGATAATTTAGAATTACAATCCACGACAAATCGTGTATTGTTGTTCTATTTTTTGTTCTGTGTTCTCTGGTGAGGGAATGCCCTCTATTTATAGTCTAGATTTAGCCTTGACATTTAATTCTGACATTTAAGAATCCATCGTTTGGCAAAAGCGAAGAGACGCCGAAGGCGCGACGCTTGGTTTAATTCCGATGTTCGGAGAAAACCAAGGAGTCGCGACGTTTGGTTTAGTTCCATCGTTCGGAGAAAACCAAAGAGACTAGGGATAAATCCGAGGTTCGGTAAATAAATGTTATGCATTAAATTCTATCTCATGAGATGAGATTTTAGCCATCTCATCATATGAGATCCATATTCGAGAGGTTTGGGTTCTGATCTGAATTTATTTGACTTAACCCACATAGATCATGGTCCTAGCCCAAATCAAATTTGGCTAGTCCTGAATCTATTTAAATCCAAATCAAGTCTAATTTCAAATCAATATTTGAAATTGACTTAGTCCTTCTAATAGACTTAAACCAAATTGAATCTTATTCAATTGTACTTAACCCAATTGAGATAATTCATCAATCAAATTGATTAATTAAATCATATACGATTCTCAATCGTTGATCAGCAAATAGATCATCCTAGGAAACTTCTATGCGTGTGACTCTCTAGGTTCGAACCTAAGCCGGTAGCATAGAAACAACTTTCTATACTAATCGATGTGCCCATCTAGCAATGGAACCCGACGTCCGGATAGGTCGAAGAGTTGCCGAGCAAACTCCAAGAACCCTAAGAAACAGTTACCGTATAATTCATCCTCTTGACCACAAATGCTAAGGATGGCTTAAGAGCCTGTCAACTCTAAATAGCAAATCCATAAAGTGATTTCAACTTTAGTGATCATGTGACTTTCACATGAAGTGCCTTGGCCAAGGTCTTGCTAAATTGAAACACAAGCATTTCTCCTTTTAACGGGATAGGTCAAATTCCATCTTGATCCACAACTGACTACCACAAGTACTTGACTGCACCCAGTAACCTTTCGTAGCTGGATTAGAAATCCAGGTGGTCCGGCACCTAAGTACAATGAGTTGCTTGTAAGCCACTGGTTGTGATCTTCAGGTCTGAAGGATACTTATACCTATATCTTCTCGGATTAACTCTTGACAGCAGAGTATCCAGAAATGAGTCACGTTCGGTGAAATGTACTCCTACACTTTCACCTGTATGTCATACCAGTGTCTCTACACTCCTTGGTTAAGAGGACAACCAACAAATATGATATACAACGTCCTATAATTGATAGTACTATGGCCCTGTCATAGTATATCATTTGGTCGCGAACTCTTTTAAGGACCTTCAAAGATAAATCCTCCTTTATCGTGAAGGAAGATCCTAAGGGCTTCATTACTTTCAGGAGTATTAAGAAGATGTTCTTGTAATGAATAAACTGCCAAATAACTTTTATTAATATATCAATTTATATACAATTTACATCAGCACAATCATCAAATGATTGGCTTTAGGATACAATTCCAACAAACTCCCACTTAGCCTAAAGCCACTCATTACAGTATCTAATACCCATCTTCAACTTATAGTTGTCAAACTCCTTGATGCTGAGTGCTTTAGTAAATGGGTCACCTAGGTTTTCTTTCCATCAATCTTCTGAAGATTTATGTCACCTCGGTCTACTATCTCTCGAATAAGATGAAACCGGCGCAGTATGTGCTTGGTGCGCTGATGTGCTCGTGGTTCCTTTGCTTGAGCTATGGCACCAGTGCTGTCACTGTATAACAGGACTGGTTCATCTATGGAAGGTGTCACTCCAAGCTCGGAGATAAACTTTCGCAGCCACACAGCTTCTTTCGCAGCATCTGATGCAGCGATGTACTCTGCCTCGCACACCGAATCTGCCACTGTATGTTGCTTGGAACTTTTCAGCAAACAGCTCCACCATTTAGGATAAACACGAAACCCGATACACTTTTGCTATCATCATGATCTGATTGAAAACTGGAATCAGTATATCCAACAAGTTTCAAATCAGACTCTCCATAGACTAACCACTGGTCCTTAGTATTTCTCAAATACTTAAGGATTGTCTTAACAACTTGCCAGTGTTTTTCTCCTGGATCAGATTGGTATCTACTCACTACTCCTAGTGAGTATGCCACATCTGGTCTTGTACATGTCATGGTGTACATAATCGATCCTACTGCCGAAGCATATGGAATTCGACTCATACGTTCTCTTTCATTAGGAGTTGTCGGACAATCCTTCTTAGAAAGATGAATTCCATGGCCTATCAGAAGATAGCCTTTCTTGGAATTCTCCATGCTAAACCTCTTTAGCACTGTGTCAATGTACGTAGATTGGGATAAACCTAGCATCCTCTTAGATCTATCTCTATAGATCTTCATCCCTAGGATGTATGATGCTTCTCCCAGATCTTTCATGGAGAATTGTGATGATAACCATGTCTTTATTCCTTGTAATGCAGGGATATCATTCCCGATTAAGAGAATATCATCCACATATAATACAAGAAATACAATAACAGAATCGTTAGCCCATTTATAAATGCAAGGTTCTTCTTTATTCTTAATAAAGCCATAAGATTTGATCACTTTATCAAATCGTATGTTCCAACTCCTTGATGCTTGCTTAAGTCCATAAATAGACTTCTGTAGCCTGCACACTTTAGACTCGTCTTCAGATATAAAACCTTCAGGCTGTATCATATACACCTATTCTTCTAAATCACCATTTAGAAAAGCGGTTTTAACATCCATCTGCCAAATCTCATAATCGAAGTGTGCTGCTATAGCTAGCATAATCCGAATGGATTTCAGCATTGCCACAGGAGAAAATGTTTCGTCATAGTCAATACCATAATGTTGACGATACCCCTTGGCAACCAGTCTGCGCCTCTTTTCCTCTTGAAAACCATTTACACCCTATGGATTTTATCCCTTCGGGTGGGTCAACTAATGTCCATACATTATTGTCCTTCATGGAATCAAGTTCGGATTTCATGGCATCAAGCCATTTATTAGAGTCAGTCCTTTGCATAGCATCCATATAGGTGATCGGATCCTCGTTGTTCTCATCGAGTTCAACAGGATCATCGTTCTGGACCAAGAAACCCAAGTATCTGTCCAGTTGATGTGGTACTCTACCAGATCGCCTTAATGGTGCATCTAAAATGGGTTTTGAGTTTGATCTAATCAACTCAGATTCTAGGGGTTCACTGGTTTGTGTTGTTCCTTCTACTTGATGAACTTCCTCAAGTTCAATCATTAGAGCTATTTGTTCCTTCACTAAGGAACTCCTTTTCAAGAAAAACTGCTCTATTACTAATGAACAACTTTTGTTCTTCAGTATTGTAGAAGTAATATCCTTTTGTTTCTTTCGGATAGCCGATGAAAAAATATTTGTCAGATTTGGGTTCAAGTTTGTCTGATTTTGCACGTTTCACATAAGCCGACACCCCAGACTCTCAGATAGGTAATAACCGGTTTATGTCCATACCACATCTCATGTGGAGTTTTAGAAACAGACTTACTTGGAACCTTATTAAGAATATGACAAGCTGATTCTAATGCGTATCCCCAAAATGATATTGGCAAGCTTGCAAAACCCATCATGGACCGAACCATGTCTAACAGAGTTCGATTCCTTCTTTCCGACACACCGTTATGTTGCGGTGTTCCAGGAGGAGTCCATTGGGAGAGAATCTCATTCTCCTTTAAATATGTCACAAATTCATTGGAAAGGTATTCGCCTCCTCGATCTGATCGAAGGGTCTTAATACATTTTCCTGTTTGTTTTTCTACTTCTTTATGATATAGTTTGAACATTTCAAACGATTCAGATTTATGTCGCATAAGATAGACATAACCGAACCTAGAAAGGTCGTCTGTAAAAGTAATGAAGTAGTAGTATCCACCTTTGGCACAAGTGCTCATTGGTCCACATACATCAGTATGTACTAGACCCAATAGCTCTTTGGCTCTTTCACCTTTTCCAGTAAAAGATGACTTGGTCATTTTACCAAGAAGACATGATTCACAGGTAGTTAATGATTCACAATCATCAACTCGAAGGATGCCCTCCTGAGTTAACCTGTTTAATCTGTTCTTGTTGATATGACCCAGCCGATGGTGCCAAAGATAAAATCTGTGACATCAGTTGTTCTAGGGCGCTTACTTGATTGGTACACTACATTCACAGGCTGTGATAATATATAAATGCCATTAGATAAATGCCCAGTCATTACAGTGACTCCATTCATAATGATATTCAAAGTAACATCCTTTATTGAAATTTCATAATTATTTTTGGCCAGAAGGCCTACAGAAATTACGTTCAATAAGAACGTTGGGCAAAAATGACAATCATTTAGTATAATGACATTTCTATTGAAAACTATTTCAAGAACTCCTAATGCCAGTACTGGAACTAATCTTCCATCGCCGACATTTAGGAATCTTTCATTGTCCTCAAATCTTCTGGTGACCTGTAGTCCCTGCAATGAATTGCAAATGTTAAAAGGACTCCCGTATCCAATACCCAGGTCTGATTATCATATATAGAAAAATTACAAGGTGTTATCATATAAATACCTTGTTGAGCAACATCTTGCTCCTTTTTCTTCTTTGGCCTGTTTGGATCAAGTGTGGCAATGTAAAGAGGACAGTTCCTCTTCCAGTGCCCTTGCATCTTGTAGTGAAAGCATTCAGCTTGACTTTTATCAACTTTCTTCTTCTGCATCTGACCCCTTATAGATGTCCTAGCATGTTGCACCCTTTTATTATTCTTTTTCTTCTTCCCTTTCCCAAAGGGTTTACGCCCTACCTTAGATCCTTCAACCACATTAACCAAACCCTTAGAGAGCTGGTTATCCTTCTCAAAGTTCTGTAACAACCCCAACAAACCGTGGTAGTTGACTGCAGGCTTTGTCATTCGAAAATGAGTAAGGAAAGGTCGGAAGGATGGAGGCAAGGAATTCAGGATCGCATCTTTTCCCAACTGCTCATGTAAGGGAAAGCCGAGCTTGCTTAGGAGTTCTATCTTCTCGATCATGTACATGATCAGTGACAGAGATCCATCTCTCATTCGAGCATTGAAAATAGCACAACTAGTCTTGTGCCTTTCAACATCGTCGGGTGTGCCGAAAGATTCATTCAACGCTTGAATGATTTCTTCTGGCTGAGCATTCTCGAACCGGCGACCGAATTCATCGTTCATTGCTGCTAACATGATACAACGCACGCTAGTTCTATCATTGAGCCACTTCTGATAAGTGTCTCTCTCAGAACTTTGGGTGTTTGCATCAGGTATCTTTGGTGCAGGATTATTCAGAATATATAGAATCCTCTCATGCTCAAGGACGATCTTAAGTTTTCTGAACCAGCTATTGAAATTGGAACCATTCAATTTGTCACTATCCAATAGGGACCTTAATGATAAATTAGTGGCCATGTTCTGCATAAGGAAAAACTAAAGTTTATTAGTATATAAATTGATTCAGTCTAAAGACTTGGACTTTAGTCTAAAGATTCTCCACTATTTTGTTCAAATTGGCAGCCTCTACACCCCAATTCGAAGAATTATTCTTAATTCTTTAGCGGGCACTAAGATCTACATAAACTACATACAGGCCCAAGTGAAGCTTGGCTAACCCATATGCATCTAAGAGTAGGTTCAAAACCAATTGTTTTTCCAAACAATTCTTAGTGTTCAGTTTTGCCCCATGTACCTCTTCAGCAGGCATGAAGTGCCTCCACTGAAAGTTCTGGTTAGGTCCAACCATTAAATGATATAATCAGTGTAACCTATCAATAGACAACCAAGCCCGAGTGAAGCTCGGCTCACCTGACTGTTTATTTAATAGTTACGCTGACTTATCATATAATGAATGATAATTCCGATGGTTGACAAGCACCAGGCATGGAGTGCCTCCAATGATTATCAAGACATCGGACTCATTATCACCCACCTTAATGGGAGGCTATGATCTAGTTATCATATAACTATTTCATTTTAAGGACCTAATAATTTTAGAGGATTTTAATAATATGAAGATAAATTGACTAATCAAGTTCTCCCACTGAATCTATGAAATCGGTAGAATGAAACAAGATTAAGTCAGGTTAAGTGGCACCTAAATCAGTCATACTGATATCCTTACAGGCATGGGTCAACCCGAATCAGGTAAATGATCTGAATCATAAATGGTTCACCACAATGACCAGGTGAGAGAGATCGATGGGAGGGATATGCCATTAACTCGTTAAAGACGCATCAATACGAGTAGCTCCCAATTAAAAACCATTCGATCGTTGATCCTAGAGCAACTTGCCATCCCACCTTGACATCATATGGTTAACCAATTCTGATTTGACCATCTAATAGATTCATGCTCAACCACGGAGCCTAATCTACTTCCATTTGGTTTAATCAAAGAGAAGGACTTGATCAACTACAACTATTGTTTGATTTAGAGCATTCTTAACCTAATCTAATTAGATTTGAACAAATACTCTTTTAGTCCAGTTGATTTAAACCTTAGAGTCTAACCTTTATGGACCCGATTTAGCTAACCCAAATGATTAAATATATTTCATGTTAACATGTCATATATTTCAATCAAGCATAATGTTTACTACTCATAATTCCTATATTTAGATCATATCTAAAAAAAATTATGAACTAATATTTGACATTCAAATAAAACTCTCATAAATATTTGTATGTTTTATAACATAGACATCATGCCATCATATATCATATCTATGTTTTTATACTAAACATGCAAATATTATGGTTTTATACAACATCAATATGTATCAAATATAAATATCTTTTGAGAGTGTGTGTAATCTATGTTTTGATGCCAAAGCACAATTTAAATTTTCTTTAAACAAAGCATCAACGATAAAACAATCGCACGGCAATATGTCACAGAATACCTCATTGAATGGGTAATTCGGATTTTCAATCCACCTGTGACCATATGGCCTTGTGATAAGTTTTAGCCATAATTACACAATTAATGAGAATATTAATTTACATGCAATAAATTAGATCATTAACGAAACCATGGCTCTGATACCATTTGTAGGGAGAAATAGTCTCCGAGGCATGCATATTTTAAAAATTGATAACTATTATCATTGCGGAAATTAAAAGATTACATATTAATCTATCTAATATGCATCAAGATCATATCTTTGCCTATATATTCAGGGTCGTTTGATCTAAAATATGCATATAAAAACATCAAGATCATATCTTGATCTTCAAGATGACTAGTCACACTATTATCTTGAAGCCTGCCTTAAGATCTAGGGATCAAATCACTTACCTTAAGAACAGTAGGTAAATCCTTATTGCTCTGCAGCCGTTCAATCGTCCGGCCTCTAGTATCGTCCACGCGAAGCCCCGAATGATCAGATTTTCGGGAGTGCTAGCTCGCGGAAAAATAGCTTTGCTGATCTTGAATCCTCTCACTTGAATCTTCCTCCAAGATCCACCAGGCTTCCGCTAACACCAGAATCACCAGGATTTTCTATTCTAACATTTTAGAATTACAATCCACGAATTTAGAATTACAATCCATGACAAATCGTGTATTGTTGTTCTATTTTTGTTCTGTGTTCTCTGGTGAGGGAATGCCCTCTATTTATAGTCTAGATTTAGCCTTGACATTTAATTCTGACATTTAAGAATCCATCGTTTGGCAAAAGCGAAGAGACGCCGAAGGCGCGGCGCTTGGTTTAATTCCGATGTTCGGAGAAAACCAAGGAGTCGTGGCGTTTGGTTTAGTTCCGTCGTTCGGAGAAAACCAAAGAGACGAGGGATAAATCCGACGTTCGGTAAATAAATGTCATGCATTAAATTCTATCTCATGAGATGAGATTTTAGCCATCTCATCATATGAGATCCATATTCGAGAGGTTTGGGTTCTGATCTGAATTTATTTGACTTAACCCACATAGATCATGGTCCAAGCCCAAATCAAATTTGGCTAGTCCTGAATCTATTTAAATTCAAATCAAGTCTAATTTCAAATCAATATTTGAAATTGACTTGTCCTTCTAATAGACTTAAACCAAATTGAATCTTATTCAATTGTACTTAACCCAATTGAGATAATTCATCAATCAAATTGATTAATTAAATCATATACGATTCTCAATCGTTGATCAGCAAATAGATCATCCTAGGAAACTTCTATGCGTGTGACTCTCTAGGTTCGAACCTAAGCCGGTAGCATAGAAACAACTTTCTATACTAATCGATGTGCCCATCTAGCAATGGAACCCGACGTCCGGATAGGTCGAAGAGTTGCCGAGCAAACTCCAAGAACCCTAAGAAACAGTTACCGTATAATTCATCCTCTTGACCACAAATGCTAAGGATGGCTTAAGAGCCTGTCAACTCTAAATAGCAAATCCATAAAGTGATTTCAACTTTAGTGATCATGTGACTTTCACATGAAGTGCCTTGGCCAAGGTCTTGCTAAATTGAAACACAAGCATTTCTCCTTTTAATGGGATAGGTCAAATTCCATCTTGATCCACAACTGACTACCACAAGTACTTGACTGCACCCAGTAACCTTTCGTAGCTGGATTAGAAATCCAGGTGGTCCGGCACCTAAGTACAATGAGTTGCTTGTAAGCCACTGGTTGTGATCTTCAGGTCTGAAGGATACTTATACCTATATCTTCTCGGATTAACTCTTGACAGCAGAGTATCCGGAAATGAGTCACGTTCGGTGAAATGTACTCCTACACTTTCACCTGTATGTCATACCAGTGTCTCTACACTCCTTGGTTAAGAGGATAACCAACAAATATGATATACAACGTCCTATAATTGATAGTACTATGGCCCTGTCATAGTATATCATTTGGTCGCGAACTCTTTTAAGGACCTTCTAAGATAAATCCTCCTTTATCGTGAGGAAGATCCTAAGGGCTTCATTACTTTCAGGAGTATTAAGAAGATGTTCTTGTAATGAATAAACTGCCAAATAACTTTTATTAATATATCAATTTATATACAATTTACATCAGTACAATCATCAATGATTGGCTTTAGGATACAATTCCCAACAAACTCCCACTTAGCCTAAAGCCACTCATTACAGTATCTAATACCCATCTTCAACTTATAGTTGTCAAACTCCTTGATGCTGAGTGCTTTAGTAAATGGGTCACCTAGGATTTCCTTTCCATCAATCTTCTGAAGATTTATGTCACCTCGGTCTACTATCTCTCGAATAAGATGAAACCGGCGCAGTATGTGCTTGGTGCGCTGATGTGCTCGTGGTTCCTTTGCTTGAGCTATGGCACCAGTGCTGTCACTGTATAACAGGACTGGTTCATCTATGGAAGGTGTCACTCCAAGCTCGGAGATAAACTTTCGCAGCCACACAGCTTCTTTCGCAGCATCTGATGCAGCGATATACTCTGCCTCACACACCGAATCTGCCACTATATGTTGCTTGGAACATTTTCAGCAAATAGCTCCACCATTTAGGATAAACACGAAACTCGATACACTTTTGCTATCATCATAATCTGATTGAAAACTGAAATCAGTATATCCAACAAGTTTCAAATCAGACTCTCCATAGACTAACCACTGGTCCTTAGTATTTCTCAAATACTTAAGGATTGTCTTAACAACTTGCTAGTGTTTTTCTCCTGGATCAGATTGGTATCTACTCACTACTCCTAGTGAGTATGCCACATCTGGTCTTGTACATATCATGGTGTACATAATCGATCCTACTGCCGAAGCATATGGAATTCAACTCATGTTCTCTTTTATTAGGAGTTATCGGACAATCCTTCTTAGAAAGATGAATTCCATGGCCTATCGGAAGATAGTCTTTCTTGGAATTCTCCATGCTAAACCTCTTTAGCACTGTGTCAATGTACGTAGATTGGGATAAACCTAGCATCCTCTTAGATCTATCTCTATAGATCTTCATCCCTAGGATGTATGATGCTTCTCCCAGATCTTTCATAGAGAATTATGATGATAACCATGTCTTTATTCCTTGTAATGCAGGGATATCATTCCCGATTAAGAGAATATCATCCACATATAATACAAGAAATACAATACATAATGTTAGCCCATTTATAAATGCAAGGTTCTTCTTTATTCTTAATAAAGCCATAAGATTTGATCACTTTATCAAATCGTATGTTCCAACTCCTTGATGCTTGCTTAAGTCCATAAATAGACTTCTGTAGCCTGCACACTTTAGACTCATCTTCAGATATAAAACCTTCAGGCTGTATCATATACACCTGTTCTTCTAAATCACCATTTAGAAAAGCGATTTTAACATCCATCTGCCAAATCTCATAATCGAAGTATGCTGCTATATCTAGCATAATCCGAATGGATTTCAGCATTGCCACAGGAAAAAACGTTTCGTCATAGTCAATACCATAACGTTGACGATACCCCTTGGCAACCAGACGTACTTTATAGGTCTCTACCTTTCCGTCTGCGCCTCTTTTCCTCTTGAAAACCCATTTACACCCTATGAGTTTATCCCTTCAGGTGGGTCAACTAATGTCCATACATTTTGTCCTTCATGGAATCAAGTTTGGATTTTATGACATCAAGCTATTTATTAGAGTCAGTCCTTTGTATAGCATCCATATAGGTGATCGGATCCTCGTTGTTCTCATCGAGTTCAACAGGATCATCGTTCTGGACCAGAAACCCAAGTATCTGTCCGGTTGATGTGATACTCTACCAGATCGCCTTAATGGTGCATCTAAAATGGGTTTTGAGTTGATCTAATCAACTCAGATTCTAGGGGTTCACTGATTTGTGTGTTCCTTCTACTTAATGAACTTCCTCAAGTTCAACATTAGAGCTATTTGTTCCTTCACTAAGGAACTCTTTTTCAAGAAAAAC
>UESW01001455.1:30247-41447 GCA_900491605.1 Calamus simplicifolius | reverse complement strand
CATGAAACAAAAATTTGTAAACAATTCTTCATTAAGAAAACAACCAAGAATGATGTTTCATGTTATCATTGCAACAAGAAAGGACATAAATCTTATGAATGCAATTTTAGAAAAATTAATAAGAACATAAATATTAAAGGAAAAAAAATATGGGTTCCAAAAGGAACAATCTTTATTGCGACTAACCATGAAGGACCCAAGAAAGCTTGGGTACCTAAACATAAGACTTGATTATCTTGCAGGAGTGTCTTGCGGCCAAAGGATCAAACAAAAGTGGTATCTTGATAGTGGCTGCTCAAGGCACATGACGGGTGACAAGGATCAATTTATCAAATTTGAAAGAATTTCTAGTTGTTACTTTTGGAGATAATGGCAAAGGTCAAATTATGAGCCTTGATAAAATTCAAATAACTCCATCCACCTTTATTAAGAATGTTTTATATGTTGATGGTTTAAAGCATAACTTAATTAGCATTAGCCAATTGTGTGATAAAGGTTTCAAAGTTTCATTTGAAGCTTCTATCTGCACTGTTTCTAATCCCATTAACAATAAGCATTGTATTTATTGGAAATATAAATGGCAATGTATACTTAATTGATTTAGACAATTTGTCTACTAGTAATTATTGCTTAATTGCTGATAATGCTAATGTAAATGAGATTGGATGGCTATGGCATCGTAGATTAGGTCATGCAAGCACACACCTAATTTTAAAATTAATTAGAATGGATTTAGTTAAAGGGCTTCCAAAACTAGATTTTAAAAATAACAGAATATGTGATGCATGTCAATTTGAAAAACAAACTAGAAATTCTTTCAAATCTAAAAATGTTGTTTCCACTTCTAGGCCACTTGAGCTACTTCACATAGACCTTTTTGGACCTACTAGAACCACTAGTCTAGGAGGAAAGAAATATGGTTTTGTGATAGTAGATGATTATTCTAGATTCACTTGGGTATTATTTTTGGCTCACAAGGATGAGACTTTCTTGATATTTCTAAAATTCTTCAAGAAAGTCACAAATGAGAAAAACACTACCATAGTGTCTCTTAGAAGTGATCATGGCAGAATTTGAAAATCATCTATTTAAAAATTTTGCATTGAAAATGGCATTCATCATAATTTCTCTACACCTAGGACACCCCAACAAAATGGAGTCGTAGAAAGAAAGAATAGGACATTAGAAGATATGGCCCGTACCATGCTATGTGAAAGCCAACTCCCAAAGTACTTCTGGCGTAAGCTATAAACACGGCATGTTACATCTTAAATAGAGCTTTAATTAGACAAATCCTTAAAAAGACTCCCTATGAATTATGACATAATAGGAAACCAAACATTAGTTATTTTCATGCATTCGGTTGTAAATGTTTCATTCATAATAATGGTAAAGACAACCTAGGAAAGTTTGATGCAAAATCTGATGAAGGCATATTCTTAGGATATTCAACATCTAGTAAAGCCTATAGAGTATTTAACAAGAGGAACTTAATTGTAGAAGAATCCATTCATGTAGTTTTTGATGAGTCTTTAGCATCAGGTTCAGAAAAGATTGATGATGAGGAAGATACAAATTTTCTAGAAAGAGATATTAAAAATTAAATATAGATGTATCTTCAGACCATGAACAAGAAGCTAAGATGATGATTTTCCTAGGGTTGATGTTATTGATACTAATCATAATGAGGTAGATCTTCCTAAAGATTGGAGATATGCCTATGGTCATCCAAAAGAATTGATTATAGGTGATCCATCTCAAGGAGTAAGAACTAGATCATCAATGAGAAATATCAGTAATCATCTTGTATTTGTATCTCAAATTGAACCTAAACTATCGAAGAAGCCGAAAAAGATAGTAATTGGATGTTAGCTATGCAAAAGGAATTAAATCAATTTACTAGGAATAATATATGGTCCTCAGTTGATAGACCTAAAGGTCAGTCGGTTATAGGATCTAAATGGATATTTAGAAATAAATTAGATAAAAATGGCATAGTAATTCCTTTGTGAAGGAGTCCTTAGAACCATAATCTATTCAATAAAGAGAGGGTTTATTGAGTGGTTCTTAAAATAGTCGCGACTAAATGATATATAGTTATAGGACAATTATGTATCAAGTATAGGTCGTTATATGTCATATGGGTTGGTTGTCCTCTTTACCAAGAAGTGTAGTGACACTGGTATGACATGCAGGCGAGGTGTATGATATCTTACTAAACGTGACCAATTTGCGGAACACTCTTCTGCTAAGAAGTATTTGTGAAGGATATGGATATAAGGGTTTCTCTGACCTGAGATCATCATGGTAGCTAAGCAACCTACTATACTTCGGTGTCACCTGAATTTTAATCCAGTGGTAAAAGGTTTCTGGATGCAGTAAAGTACTTATGGAGCAGTGAGTGGATCAAGATGGGATTGACCCTCAAATAGTTTGGAGTAAATGTCTCACTATGTTTCAATTTAGAAAAACCTTGGCCAGGGTAGTCCTTGTGAAGAGTCACAGGACTTGTGAAGATTAAGACACTTTATGGATGATCTGATTAAGGGTTGATAGTTAAAACTTAAGTCATCTTGAGCATTGAGGGTCAAAGGGATGAATTATATGGTAACCATATGCCAAAGGTTTTTGATTGTTTCTCTGCAACCTTCGGCCTATCCGAACGTCGGGTTTAGTGTTTGAACCTATGGGGTCACACATCATAAGGGATTCTACTGACTAGATGATTGAAAAATTAAATGTTAGTAAATTAATTAAAGGATTAAATTGGCTAGCTCAATTTCATTGAGCTATGAATATCTGGATTAAATTAAATAGGATTTGGTTTGGGCTCAAATTTAAGTAAGCCTAATGTTAATATCCTTGCTCATTTAAATTTGAATTATGAATTTAAATTTCAAACTGATTTTAATTTTAAGTTTGAAGATTAAATTTTAAATTTAAAATTTTAAGTTTGAATTTAAAATGGATGTTAATGACCTCTCCCTAATTATCCCTCGTTCCTTAACTTCTAACCTTTTGGTTTTTAACTGAAAAAGAAAATGAAGAGTTTCTTCCTTAATTTCTAACCTTTTGGTTTTTAACTAAAAAAAGGAGATGAAGAGTTTCTTCTTTAACTTCTAACCTTTTCGGTTTTTAACTGAAAAAGAAGATGAAGGGTTCTTCCTTATTTTTAAGAAACGTTGGAAAAGGAAATGATAGTGAGATGAAAAGTTTTTAGGGTGAAAGAAATTTGGCTATAAAGCATGGTTAAAATGTTTTCTTGGATATCACATCTTTTGACAATTCCAAGAGCACCTTGGTGTTAAAAAGAAGAAATCTCATTATCGAAGCCTAGGAGAAGAGCTAGCACTCCAAAGAGACTGACCAGGACCAGAACCACGGTGTGGATCACCTGTAAAGGCCATATACCTTTGTGTGGCTTCCAAAAGTTGTACCTGCCATCGCCTTCTACTGCTGCGTGAGTTATTAAGCATCAAAAGGTAAAAGATTCAATAGTTATTGGTGACTTAGATATGATCTAAGACACTAGGCCACAAACATAGATATGATCTATGTTATTTGTATTTACATAGATTTGATCTGTGTATGTTATTTATATTTACATAGATTTGATCTATGTCTTTTTCTTTTATACCTTTTATATATAATTTTATGTATTGATCCTGTTGTAGGCTGATATTGGATTAGATCTAATATCTTATTGCTTTCATTGCATATTTATTTTAGTAAATTTTAAATGCATATCTGTAGCCTACAAAAGTTTTACTCACAATGGTATCAGAGCCTGGTTTGTGTTCTTAGTTTCTATCATGCTCTACTCTAGGATGATCCAATGGGGGAGGCTACTGGTAGTACCCCAGATCATTGTGCCCAATGAGCGTCTGGTAGGGATATCGGGGACACACCAATGAGAGAGGCTACTGGTAGTACCTGGTGCGTGGTGCCCAACTACCCATGACTCGGAGAGTGCAATAGGCTGCTGAGAGCACTTGACTATTTTGGTAGGAAGCCAAGTACTTGGATTGGGTGAATTCACAAGGCCATTCGGTCATAGAGAGAAGTAGGATTTAAAGATCTTCTCTTTTTCATTCAATGGGGTCTCCTATGGCGTGTAGGGGTGCCACTTGTATTATGACCCATGAAGAAGAAAAGTGATGAGATATAAAAACCGTTTTAATCTTATTTTTGAATGATATGATCATAAATTATTTTAATTTTGTAAAATTTATTTTACATGTTAAATTAAAATTATTTTAATTTAAATATTTATTGAATTTGATTAAGAAATTAAATTATCTTAAATGCCAAAGATATCTAGAAATATGATTTGAAGATCTTAAGTCATTTGCATAAGTTTTAAGGGTCATGAGTTAGCTTGAGTTAGATCCTTAATTGGGTTAGACCTAAGTTTAGATTAAGTAGACTAAAAAGAGAACTTAAATCTAATCAAAAGTTGAGTTAAGTTACATTCTTTTTGATCTCTCTAATTAGTTAGATTGATCAGTTCATAAATCTAAATGGACCTGATTTGTGGCTCAGTGGTGAGCCCAAGTCTTTAAGCTAATCTAATCAAATCTAATGAACTCATTCCATGATCTCACTTACCTGTAAGATGTGATCGATCAGAATTGATTGGGTAGCTTAATGATTCAAGTTAGCTCATGTCACCTATGATGAATCAGTATGACTGATTTAGTACCCATGGACTAATTATTCATGAACCCTTTTATAAGTTAGTGGAAGGATTCTTGATTATGGTCCATGTGTTCTCTTTCATATGTCACACTTTAATGTAAAATTCTCTAAATTATTAGGTCCTTAAAAAGATGAAGTTATGGGGATAACTAAGTCTTAGCCTCCCATTAAGTGGATGGTAATGGGTTCTATAGTTGGGTGATCATTGGCAGACCCAAAGGTCGAATGTTTATCAGGCTATTAAAATTGCCAATCCTAATATGATGGCTCAATGTGACTCTCTTAACGGTAGTCAGGTGGGCCGGCCAAAGTTGGGCTTGACTATTCGTTGGTTAGAAGCATTGAATTTTATCATATTAATGGTTGGACCTAACTAGGACCTTCAATAGGAGGCCCAAAGGCCGACTGAAGTGCACCCTGGGGCAAAATTAATTACTAAAAGTTACTTGGAGAAGTAATCGGTTAAAGAACCTACCTTTAGATGTGCATGGGTGAGCCGGCCAAAGTCAGGCTCATGTATTGTCTATTGAATTCTAGTACCCACTAAGGGATTAAGAGTAATTCCTCGGATTGAAGGTAGAGGCTGCCAGTCTGAATAAAATAGTGGGAGGGCCTTTAGACTAAAGTCCATGTCTTTAGGATAATAATTCATATACAATAATAGGTTTTTGGTTTTTTCTTTCAGATAATGTCTACCAACTTGTCGCTCCGATCATTGCTTGATAATAAAAAACTTAAGGGTCCCAACTTTGATAGCTGGTATCGAAGGCTCAGGATTGTCCTGAGCATGAACGGATCCTTTATATGATAATGGATCCAGCACCTGAAGTCCCTGCTCCTAATGCTTGGGTTTCAGTCAAGGATACTTATCAGAAGTGGCTCTCTGATCGAACCACTGTCTGATGCATAATGCTAGCAGCGATGAACGATGAGTTCAGTCACAAATTTGAGAAAGCCCAGCCAAAGAAAATTCTTCAAAAGTTAAAGGAATCCTTTGGGACACCAGACGATGTTGAGAGGTACAAGGTCTCTTGTGCCATCTACAATGCACGGATGCATGATGGAGCCTCGGTCACTGATTATGTATTGTACATGATCAAGATGATTAAGCGCTTGGGCAAACTCGGTTGTCCCTTGCATGAACAACTTGAGAAAGATGCGATACTGAACTCCCTGCCTCCTTCCTATCTTGACTTTCTTGATCATTATAGAATGAATAAGCCTGCTGTAAACTACTATGGTTTACTGCATACTTATGAGAAAGATCACCAACTTAATAAAGGGGTGATAAATTTAGTGGGAGGTTCTTTGGGAGGTGGTCGTTCCTTTAAGAAAGAAAAAAAAAATAAAATAAAAAAAGAAGTACAAAATGCTGGAACCAGTCAGGCTAAAAAGGTTAAAGCTGATTAGAGTAAGGCGGAGTGCTTCTTTTGCAAGAAGCAGGATCATTGGAAGAGGAACTATCCTCTATGTATTGCATCCCTTGACTCGGATAGGTCCAAGAAGAGGAAACAGCAAGGAAATGCTGAACAAGGTATTTATATGATAATGCCTTGTAATTTCTCTATCTATGATACTACTAATTGGGTATTAGATATCGGAAGTCCAATTCACATATGCAACTCTTTACAGGGACTTCAAGTTAGTAAAGATTCGAGGATGGTGAGAATTCTTAAACGTGGGAAATGGAAGCCAAGTTCCAGTCCTGGCATTGGGAGTCATCAAACTTGTTTTTGAGTCTTGTACAATCATTTTAAATGAATGTCATTATTGTTCATCTTTATTTTAAATATTATTTCTGTAAGCCAATTAGCCATATCTGGTTATGAACTATCAATAAAGAATGACATTTGCAAAATCATTATGAATGGTTCTGTTGTGATGAATGGATATGTGAGTAATGGCACATATATACTATCGTGACCTGTTAGTGTAATGTACACATCTAGCAAACGCCCTAGGATAAATGATATAAGTAATGCTTACCTTTGGCACTACCGGCTAGGTCATATTAACAAGAAGGATAAACAGGTTGAGACAAGAAGGTCTACTTGATGTTAATGATTTCGAATCATTACCAACCTGTAAATCTTGTCTTATGGGTAAAATGACCAAATTATCTTTTAGTAAAAAAGGTGAACGGGCCAATGAAATTCTAAGTCTAGTACATACCGATGTATGCAGACCTATGAATATCAGTGCCAAGGGTGGGAATAATTATTTCATTACGTTTACAAATGATCTTTCGAGGTATGGTTATATATTCTTAATGAGACATAAGTCTGAATCGTTTGAAATGTTCAAACGATATCGTAATGAAGTAGAAAAACAAACTGAAAAGTTTATCAAAACCCTTCGATCAGATCAAGGTGGTGAATATCTTTCTAGTAAGTTTCTAACATATCTTGAGAAGAATGATTCTCTCTCAATGGATACCTCCTGGACACCTCAGTTAAATGGAGTGTCTGAAAGAAGGAATCGAACCCTGTTAGACATGGTTCAGTCCATGATGGGCTTTGCTTCCCTGCCGATCTCCTTTTAGGGTTATTCTTTAGAGTCAGCTTGTTATCTTTTAAATAGGATCCCAAGTAAGTCCGTTAACAAAATACCATATGAGATATGGACTGGGCATAAGCCGATACTCTCACACCTTCGGGTCTGGGGCTGCCCGGCTTATGTTAAACGTTTGAAAATAGATAAGCTTGGGCCTAGGTCTGATCGGTGCCTATTTTAGGGTATCCAAAAGAGTCTAAGGGGTATTACTTTTACTTGCTGAAGAACAAAAGTTGTTCGTCAGTCTTAGGCTATCTTTTTAGAAAAGGAGTTCCTTGGTGAAGGAACTGAAGCTACTAAGATTGAACTTAGTGAAGTTCAACAAGAGAAAAATTGACACACTTAAGAGACAATATAGAAGCGGATTTGATTAATCAAACCCAAGCCTATAAGAACCATTGAGGAGATCTAGTAGGGTACTACGTTAATCGGACAGATACTATGGTTTCTTGGTCCAAGATGATGATCCTATTGAACTCGATGAAAACAATGAGGATCCGATCACCTATATGATGCAATGCAGAGGTTTGACTCTGAGAAATGGCTAGAAGCCATGAAATCCAAATGAAGTCTATGGAAATCAATAATGTATGGACATTGGTTGATCCACCGAGGGGATAAAATCTTGGGTGCAAATGGATTTTAAAAGGAAAAGAGGCGCAGATGGGCAGGTAGAGACCTATAAAGCCCGTCTAGTTTAAGGGATATCGTCAACATTATGGTATAGACTATGACGAGACATTTTCTCCTGTGGCAATGCTCAAATCCATTTGGATTATGCTTGCTTTAGCATTACACTTTGATTATGAAATCTGGCAAATGGATGTCCGAACAGCTTTCTGAATGGTGAGCTGGAAGAGGAGGTGTATATGATACAACCTGAAGGGTTCACATAGATGAGTCAAAAGTGTGCAAGCTTCAAAGATCCATTTATGGATTGAAGCAGGCATCTCGGAGTTTGAACATGAGGTTTGATAAATGTATCAAGACGTATGGTTTCGTTAGAAATAGAGAAGAACCTTGCATTTACAAATGGGCTAATGGTTTGTGGTTGTATTCCTTATGTTGTATGTGGATGACATTCTCTTAATCGGAATGACATCCAGCACTACAGGGAATAAAGGTCTGGTTGTCATCTCAGTTTTTATGGACTTGGGTGAAGCCTCTTATATACTTGGTATGAAAATCTATAGAGATAGATCTAAGAGGCTTCTAGGATTATCCCAATCTACGTACATAGACACTGTGCTGAAACGGTTCAGCATGAAGAATTCCAAGAAAGGCTATCTCCAATAGGCCATTGAATTTCTCTCTCCAAAAAGGATTGTGCAACAACTCCTGAGGAAAGAGAGCATATGAGTAGGATTCCATATGCTTCGGCAGTGGGTTCTATCATGTATGCTATGACATGTATTAGACCAGACGTGACATACTCACTAGGGGTAGTGAGCAGATACCAGTCTGATCCAGGTGACGCTCATTGGAAAGTAGTGAAGATTATTCTTAAGTATTTATGAAATACTAAGGACCAATGGCTAATTTATGGAGAACCTGACTTAAAACTTATGGGATATATTGACTCCAGTTTTCAGTCAGATAGGAATGACAGCAAGAGTGTGTCAGGATTTATTTTTACCCTAAATGAAGGAGCGATCTGCTGAAAAAGTTTCAAGCAGCACACTGTGGTGGACTCCATTATGAGGAGGAATATATTATGGCATCGGATGCAGCAAAAAAAGCTATATGGTTGTGAAAGTTTCTAGAAGAACTGAGAGTGACACCTTCTTGGATGGTCCTATTTCGGTGTACTGTGACAACACCAGAGCCATTGCTCAAGCCAAAGAGCCAAAGTCCCATCAACACCAAACATATTCTGCGCCGTTATCACCTTGTGCGAAAAATCGTGGAGCGAGGTGACATCGACTTTCAGAAGATTGATGGAAAGGAGAACCTAGCCGACCCATTCACTAAAGCTCTTGGAATCAAAGAATTTGATGATCATAAATGGAAGATGGGTATTAGATACTATTCTGAGTGGCTTTAGTCTCTTCCTGAAATAAATTATTTTGTGAAGGAGTCCTTAGAACCATAATCTATTCAATAAAGAGAGGGTTTATTGAGTGGTTCTTAAAATAGTCGTGACCAAATGATATATAGTTATATGATAACTATGTATCAAGTATAGGTCGTTGTATGTCATATGGGTTGGTTGTCCTCTTTACCAAGGAGTGTGGTGACACTGGTATATGCAGGTGAAGTGTATGATATCTCACTGAACATGATCAATCTGCGGAATACTTTTGCCAAAAAGTGTTCGTGAAGAGATATGGATATAAGTGTCCCTCTGACCTGAGATCACCATGGTAGCTTGCAAGCAACCTACTGTACTTTGGTGCCGGATTACCTGAATTTTTAATTCAGTGATAGAAGGTTTCTGGGTGCAGTAAAGTACTTGTGGAGCAGTGAGTGGATCAAGATGGGATTGACCCTGCCAAATAGTTTGGAGTAAATATCTCACTGTGTTTCAATTTAGCAAAACCTTGGCCAGGGTAGTCCTTATGAGGAGTCACAGGACTTGTGAAGATTGGACACTTTATGTATGATTTGATTAAGGGTTGGCAGTTAAAACCTAAGTCATCTTGAGCATTGAGGGTCAAAGGGATGAATTATATGGTAACCATATGCCAGAGGTTCTTGATTGTTGCTCTGCAACCTTTGGCCTATCCGAACGTCGGGTGTCATTACTAGATGGCAACTTCGATTAGTATTAGAAGTGTTCCAGTGCTACCGACTTAGTGTTCGAACCTATGGGGCACACCATAAGGGATTCTACCTGATTGGATGATTGAGAAACTAAATGTTAGTAAATTAATTAAAGGATTAAATTGGCAATACGATTGCTGGTTAGCTCAATTTGATTGAGCTATGAATATCTGGGTCAAATCAAATAGGATTTGGTTTGGGCTCAAATTTAGGTAAGCCTAATGTTAACATCCATACCCGTTTAAATTCGAATTATGAATTTGAATTTCAAACTGATTTTAATTTTAAGTTTGAAGATTGAATTTTGAATTCAAAATTTTAAGTTTGAATTTAAAATGGATGTTAATGACCTCTCCCTAATTACCCATCATTCCTTAACTTCTAACTTTTCGATTTTTAACTGAAAAAGAAGATGAAGAGTTTCTTCCTTAACTTCTAACCTTTTCGATTTTTAACTGAAAAGGAAATGAAAGTTCTTCCTTAACTTCTAACCTTTTCAATTTTTAACTAAAAAAGAAGATGAAGGGTTCTTCCTTATCTTTCAAGAAAATGTTGGAAAAGAAAACGAGGATGAGAAGTTTTTAGGGTGAAAGGAATTCTGGCTATAAAGCCAGTAAAATTTTCTCGGATATCAAATCCTTTTGACAATTTCAAGAGCACCTTGGTGTTAAAAAGAAAAAATCTCATCGTTGAAGCCTAAGAGAGGAGCTAGCACTCCGAAAAGGCTGGTCAGGACCAGAACCCCATGTGAATCACCTGTAGAGGCCATACACCTTTGTGTGGCTTGCAGAAGTTGTACCTACCATCGCCTTCTACTGCTGCGTGAGTTATTTAGCATCAAAAGGTAAAAGATTCAATAGTTACTGGTGACTTAGATATGGTCTAAGACACTAGGCCACAAATATAGATATGATCTATGTTATTTGTATTTACATATTTGATCTGTGTACGTTATTTATATTTACATAGATTTGATCTATGTCTTTTCTTTTATACCTTTATATATATAATTTATATATTGATCCTGTTGTAGGCTGATATTGGATTATATCTAATATATTATTGCTTTTGTTGCGTATTTATTTTAGTAAATTTTAAAATGCATATCTGTAGCCAACAAAAGTTTGACTAACAATGGTATCAAGCCAAGTTGCGATCTTAGTTTCTATCATACTCAAACTCTGGC
>UESW01001455.1:0-27019 GCA_900491605.1 Calamus simplicifolius | reverse complement strand
AAGAATTTCATAAGGACTTGCTTATAAAGATATTTTTTCCCCTCCAAAGTATAGTCTTTTAATGATTAAATAATAATTCTAATGTCCTATTTAGCTGAAATATTCTTTTAACTAGAATATATTTGTGAGGCTCAGCCCCTTTGGGTTAACTTAATTTAAAGCCAATGCTTGTTCCATTTGATCAGCCTAGACCAACAAAAAGAGAGAGAAAAATAGAAGACTCTTCCAAGTCTGACTTGGTGAACCAAGTATTAGTCATGTTCTTATGAAAAACAATTGAGAATGAAGGTTTGAATAGGCCTAGTTTGAGTCATCCCTATTCAAAATAGGGGAAGGTTTTTGTCTTCTCCAGCAACCGTGTGCCATTGTTTGATCTTTCTTTATCTCTTTTCCTCCTGCTCTATCTTATTATGCTATGACGTAGGGTAGCTGCTATCTATTATCAATGTTAAAGACTATGCTCCTCTATTTCTTTATTTCCATGGCCAACACATGCAAAGCTATACCAATGGACTGAGATGACCATCCAATAGGGAGATGAAGGTTGGTTGACATCAATGATGTTATCTTGCTAATGAGAACTTGCTTGGATCTAGGGGGTTACAATTTTTCCATGTTTCGATTTTCTTGCCTTATTTCTATATTGGTTGAGTCACTACTATTAGTAAGCGGCAAGTAAGCGGCAAGTTTCCACCACTGATAAGCCTCATCATCGAATTCTCTTCTCTCTCTATTCAAGTAAATGGATGATATAGATGGGGGAGGGTCCTCCCATATTTTGAGACAAGGAGGGGAAATTGTCCCTTGTCCTCTTTCATTTTCTTTTCTTTCTTTATTCTCTCCTTTTCTACCTTCTCTTTTCATAGGGCTAGGGCTTAGTTTTGAGTTCCTTTCAAGATCCTAATGTTACGTTGAAGAGAACTTCAAGGAAAGGGTCTCGACATGTCAATCCTTACCTTAGCCTTGCTAAGTTCTATTGAACTCCATCAACGTCGACTTGATAATTTGTACCAATTTACCTACTGTATTGTTGTCCTTGTTTTTATAGGGTAATTTCTTATAACTAATATCCTAATTGATGCGAAGATATTTAGGATTTAGTAAATAAATTTGAGACCTAATTATATGCTAACTAAAGATATTATGAGCAGTAGGTTCTAAAAGAAATATTTAGAGTTAATTTGGATCGTTGTCTATATGGGTGTGTGTCTGTTCAATAAAATATTGATATAAAAAGTATTATAGTTGATTAATATTTAACTTACAGATTTTATGAATGCACATTTTCTAATCACAAATATATATGTTATTCTCTCTATCAAATATTATACATATATATTACAAAACTTGTTTTAAACATGTATTTTTGGCTATGAATTGACACTACCTGAATTATGATCAAATATGTTATGTTATAAATTTTAAATCTCAATTGACTATGTCAAATATCTCCTAATGAGAGTTGTACATTGCTCGATACCCTCCTAGTGAGTGTTGTATGCATTGATTGATACTCTATCAATGAAGGCTATATATTAGCCGATACCGTATCAATGGGGTTGGTACATAGGCTGACTCCTTTTTCATAGAAGTTATACCGATCAATACCCAATTGCTAATAAGAATTGTATATTGGTGAAGATTGATTTTGAGCTCATAAACATGGATATATTGGTGACTATGAATTATGATTGATTTGGTGTATTGTTATGTATATAAATTGAATATATGAAAATTATGGATTCTCTTTTCTTTACCATATTAGAATGTAATAACTTAGTCTCATGTATGGCGTGTTTATTAACAAAATTTTCTTACTATGTAAATTATCTAGTTAAAGTGATCATTGCTTATAGGATTACTATTCTCATTATTTTTTTTCCTTTCTAGATCTACAAATGGTAATGTTATCGGGATATTAATAAAGAGTGTTTAGTTGAGTAAAGATATTTATACCATAATCTAGGATCCATTTTGATTAAATTTAGTATTGAATAGCATTTTCTATTAGTAATGTAATTCAAATTATTAAAAATTTATTCTAGATGTCAAATATTAAATTTTAATTTTATTCTATTTCTTAGTTATTTGTTGATATCGTAAACAATATCTTGTATGCTTATGAGGTTATACTTTATGGGTATAAAGTAATTGCCATATTTCTAGCTCTAAATATTAGGTTAAGGGCGTGACAATTCTATTATTGTAAAAAATCTACATAGAAATTTTTAAGAATTGATTAGAATATATAAGACACAATTTTTGTAGCCATAGTTATTGTTTGGATCATTGATAAGGTGACTGAAAGTTTACTTTAAGAAAGAAAAATATAGAGAATAGCTATAAGAAGGAAGTGATCCTTGACATTTTGTTACTTGGGTCTCAATACTACATAGAGATGGGCACTGGGCCGTGCATGCCAGGCACGGGCAATTTTTTTTTTACAAAATTGTTGGCTTAGTATTTTTATTTTTTAAAAAATAACCATGCCAGGCACAATCCCTGGTGGGCCATGCATGGATAATTTTTTTTACAAAATTATTGGCTCAGCTTTTTTATTTTTTTAAAAAATAATTCCTACATTATTTTTTAAAAAAAATTGTTGGCTCAGTCTCAGCCAAGTGACAGAGGATTGGGTTGGCACCTTTCAACAGTAGATATCTTATTATCTCTTATAATTTTTTTTCTTTAGATGAAGTTACCGAGATAGCCTTAACTACCTAGAGATCCTCGGTGCTCAAATACATGGTTGAGATACTTGCAGTTGCTGCAAATGAAATAATTGAGTTTTAGTACTCCTTTGTTATTTTATTAAATAATATAATTTTTTAAGAAAAAGTTATCCAAAGGCCGTTTTTAACTTTTTATACGTTTAGTTGCATAAAAAATAGTTTTAAAAATAGTTTCTTATATGTAATTAAAGGTCATCATGCATGAAAAAAATGCAAATTTGACTCTCATATATTTAGAATGAAGATAAAATTATCAATGTAAAAAATTATAATTCTTTTAAAATTTGAATTTTTTAAATTCATGATTTGAAAAATTTTATAAAACAATATTGCATTATGGAATGTCAAAATGTACAATAATAGCCCATAGTTTCAGAAACAACACCAAATAACACAAAGAACTAAATTTTTATTATGTACTTATCTTATTATATATATATATATATATATATTATAAAACATTCTTGCAAATAAACAAAAGGCATGGAGTTGATATTGTCATTTTAGTCAAAATAATAGCAATAATAAACTTAAAAAATATTTCTCACATATAATAATTAAAATTTTATTTACGAAATGATCTTCATTCTGCATACGATGAAGATCAAATAGAAAATCTAGATGTAATAGCTTGGTGAAAGAGTGTTAGAAATCAATATCCTATTATGTCTGTCATTGCACGTGATATTTTAGCTGTGCCGATGTCCACAATAGCATCAGAATATGCTTTCAGTGCAGATCGTGTTCTGGACGAAAAGAGAAGTAGGATGACTAGCGAGATGGTTAGATGCTTTTCTGCTTCAAAGATTGGTTGGATGTTGAGGCGAGGCTTCAAGATAAAGGTGGACATAACTTAACCAGCGAAGATGATGATGACACAAATACTACTGATGAGTGAGTCATCTCTATTTTTATAATTATATATTTTTATTTTTTTAATTATTAAAGTGAGTCATCTCTATTTTTTCTCCTTTCTTATTGTATTCTGGAGGTCAGGCCTAGCCTCCCTCTCTTCATATACCATTTTAATTTTAAATTAATAAACTGCTGTGCCAAACCCTCCACCATTAAGATGGCTTCATATTAATAAATTCCTTTGTTTTCAATAATTTTTTAATTTATTAAAAATATATTTTTATTTAAATTTTTTATCAGGCCCTGATGGATCATGCCGGTCCAGACCCATCATGGGCCAGATTTTTTGAGCCCGGCATGGCATGGCACGACCAGTTCTGCCGGGCCCGATGCCCATCTCTAATACTACACCGTTTTTGTAGATAATAAAGACCCCTTAATGTCATTTATGATGAAACATTATTTTAAAACCAAGAGATACGAGATGTTGCATTGTCCTAGTATATAAGTTGATTTCTATATCCAAGCTAAAATACTAGTCCATTACTTAGCTAGGATTCTCTAATCAAATTTCCTATAGTTGATCTCTATTTCCAAAGTATCATTTCTAAGGCATCATTTTATAGCATAGGATTGATGGCGTATGAACAACTAAAAGTCACCAATATTATGAAATGAAAAGACTTTGACAAACACATAAGCATTTTTCATGTGATGTTATATATTGCACTAATAGAATGCAAGTATCTTCACAAAGATAACTATATAAATAAATAATTATCAAATAATTCTAGCACTTGTATAATTGGATCTACTCATACTTAATAATTTCTTGATACAATGTGTTCCTCCTAGTAGCTGTGCCACTAAAGACTCGATTTAAGTCTTCTCCTTTTTTTCAAATAACAACATTCTCACTTCAATTAAACTCTAGTTGCTCAAAAACTCTATTTTATCTTGAATTGATTGATTACAACTATAATTGCATTTAATTAAGATCATTAATTTTTCTACAAATTTGAACTCAAGTGTCCTTTAGTTGAAATTCATGCACCAAAATTGATCCTTATAAACCTTAATTGAACTTCGGCTTGTCATCTAGCCCATTCAACTCAATGAGTAAAATACCAAATGGATAGTCAATTGAACCCATTATATTAATTACATAAATTTCCATTGATTTTGACCCCACTTCATGTAAAAATAAATTAGCCTTTCTTTCATCCTAAATCCAACTTCAATTGACCATTTGTATGCTCAAAGGGGAAAAAAATTCTTATATTTTTTCTTGAAATTCTTGAACCTATTAGCCAATTCTTTTGGTTTGGCCAAGGTTCAAAAACCTGACACTAATTTCCCTTCAATTAACTCTCCTTTTCACTTGCCTCATATGCCAATTGATGTCCCATGGGCCTAACTAAACTTGATCATGATCAATTTGATCAAATTTTTATACTTGGTAGTTGATTGGACTTGAACAATTCAAATCTAAATTAAATTTTGTTATGTTGGGATCTTATCAAATGTGCTTTGGTTGGGCTCAATCAATAGAACGTCCTTCCAGCCAGTGTATTCTATATTCAATTTTATAATTTTTGGACTTCTGTACACTCATCAATTAATGCTACTCTAAAATAAGCAAAAGAATCTTTTAAAAATATCCAAAAATTAGAAAAAGATTATGTATCCCCTAAATCTAAAATTTGTTGGTTTTGATCTCCCTCTAAAACCAAATTAGAGGGAAGAGTTTCTAGCCTTCAAATCTATAAGAGAACATCCAAATCTTGAATTTTGAATTTGAACTTAAAATTTAATCTTGATGATTATGTAGTTTGCCTTCTCTATTTTCTTTATTTTTCTTTCCATCTAGATGAGAGTCATAGTGCAAGACCAATTAACCTATCTCACTAGAGGTTCTTGGTTTCTAGTATCTTAGATCTAAGCAAACTAATTTGCAATTAGGCTTACATTCTCAATTTCTAGCACCAGCATGCCCTGTACCAATCTAATAGATAGTACTATTTTGGGAGCAATCTACAAATATTGTTTCTACTATTTTGGTTCTCTTCTTATTTTTTGGTACTTCAACATTAGCTAAACTCTTTCACATATTAAGATGATTCAAATTAAGTTTTCTATTTTTTCCACATTTCATAGGAAGTGAGTTTAGAGCCCTTAAATTTAGAATACAGTATGCTAATAAAAGAGTTTTCCCTACAAATTATTAGTGATAGAGTCAAATTAAGTTGGCGCTAAGCTAGCATCTCGTTAAGAGGGTATGTGGTTCTCAGCACACATTACTAGCACTTATGATAGCTAGACAGTGTCAAAAGAGCATGACCAACAAAATTCTTGACCATTCCATCTAGCAGAATGACCAACAAAATTCTTGACCATTTCATTTAGTAGAATTACAGATGAGGCCAAACATCAACCACACCCACACATGTTACTAAGCCGAAAGGTGTGGTCCGTGGCAAGTGAAGTAGTCCCATTCGCTAATTAATCTCATTACTAAATATTGAAAACTTTCCTTTGAATGGTTAGAAGAAGGAGCAAGAATGAGATTATACAATTGCAACAAACCATTTGCCTATCTACAAAAAAGATATGTAGACAATTTTTTTAGAAGTAATATTAAAAAGTTTACATGGGTCGGCACACAAGTCGACATGGCCCATATGCTAGGCATGGCATGGTTCGATCAACCTCAGCCTAGGCCTATAGGCTGTGCTAGGCCGACCCTCCACACTGTTAAGCTATGTCAACATAACCAATGTCCTACAGTGGACTGTGCCAACACGATATGGCATGGTGACTCATGGGCCAATCATTATAATGGGCCAGGCTGTGCCAAACCAGCTTGTTTGACGTCTCTATATTTGGTGAACATATTTGGCTATTGCATTATTTGAAGATGAGATCATTTATTTGCCAAGTGATGATTTCTTGCATGATTTTAGAAGGACTAAAAAAAAGAAGTCCAACAAAATACCATCCCTTAGGTACTTGGCAACTTCTTGCAAGTAATTTTTATAAAATAAAATTTTGAGCAATATCTGAAATTTAAACTTGGGATGTCCCAAAAGGCTTTATAAAGCAAATTTTGATGGAGCTGTTTTTACATGGATAATAGCTAATGTCAAAATAACTACTAAAAGTCATAAAGTGGAGTATATAGTAAAAGAATATATCAAAGCACTAAATGCAGCATAATGGTTTTGTTTTGCACAGCATTTCAGTATTTTTGGATTTTATGTTAGTAAAAGAGTCTATGAAAAATTACTTCTACAATAGGAAATGATGAAATTGATTGTTCGAATGTGAGAGTAATAAAAGCAATCATTCACTACAACAATTCTTTTATATAACAATGCTAAAAAAAGATCTTTTCGATGCTTATTAGCATCAGAAAAAAAAACATTCCGGTGCTTTTAAAAGCATCGGTAAAGTAGGAGTGAAGAAAAATTTAGGCAAATATTTCTATGCTAAAATTGTGGCACAGAAAAATTTCCCGATGCTAAAAATGAAAAAATTTCGACGTTGTGGCATAGGAGAAACTACCCTACGCTTTTAAGCACCGAGAACAAAAAAACAAAGACAAGAAAATCTTTTTTAAGTTTCATGGGATAGTACTTCCAAAGACGGTTAACAACCTACATATGGTTCTGATGTTATTACATAGGCTTATAAAATTTCTTCTCAAGTACTGGTATTACCCACAAGGAAAGCCAAATAAAGGACTTTGTATTCAGGTGAACTAAATCTTCAGGCATCACACAAGAAAAATGATTTTTCCCTACGATTTTTGTGCCTACGATTTTTAAATCGTAGGCAAAAGATATCTTTCCCTATTTTTAAAAAATAATAGGCAAAGATTCTATAGTAAAAAAAATTATAATATAAAAAATACTTTTTTATTTTAAAAATACTTTCTCTACGATTTTCAAAAAATAGTAGGGAAAGGCTCTGGACTTTCCCTATAATTTTTTAAAAATTGTAGGGATTAAATCAACAAATTTTTGGAGGCAAAATTGCCCAGCAAAATTTTTCTGAAAAAGTCTTTCCCTACAATTTTCAAAAAATCATAGGGAAAGGTCTAGAGCCTTTCCCTACGATTTTTTAAAAATCTAGGGAAAGATTTTTTATTTATCTAAAAAGTCTTTTCCTACGATTTTCACAAAAATCATAGGGAAAGGTCCAGAGTCTTTGCCTACGATTTTCATAAAAATCATAGGGAAAGGCTCTTATAATATTTTTTTTTCCTTCTAAACGGAAAGATAGCCAACCTTTGCCTACGAATTTAATGAAAATCGTAGGGAAAACCCTTTTCTCAAAAATCAAATATTAATATGTGATTTATTTGTAATACATTATAATGATACATTTTAAATAATATAATGATAGTTTATTATAAGGTCATAATATTATAATATTACAATAATATACTAAAATTAATATTACATTAATTATATATTTACTATATTATATTAATTATATATTTTATATGATATTATTAATAATTATAAATATTAATATAACTATTTATTTCTTATACTATTTATAATTATATGTTATTTATTATACTATTAACATGTTATATATATATATATAATATTCTTAGTAATATATTACTATAGTTTCTTTAATACTATATTATTATTTACATATATTATATAGTAAATATGCATTTATATATATACATAAAAATAAAATGTATTATATAATATATTATATAACAAAATAATTACTTATTATAATATTGTAGTATACTATAATTTATTATGTATTATCATATTGTTAATAAAATTATTAATCTTATATTGTCATACGTAATGTATATATAACATGTTATAAAGTTATTATAGTAATATAGAATATATATATTATAATCAATATTATTATGCAATATAATATAATATAAAATATTATTATGTATATATCTTTTTTTAGTTATCCTTTTAAAAGATATTATTTATAATAAATATAAATAAAAAAGTAATTTTTATTTTTACTTAATTACCAAAAGTAATTTTTAGAGATCAAAAAAATAGAAAATAAAATATATTTTTTATAAAATAAATAAAAAAATGCTGTTAGAAATCAAATGCAATCAATGCAGCGAATGAAGGGATATCATTCGTGAATTGCTGCTATCGATCTTTAAGACTGTCGATTGAATTTAATTAAATTCAATTCAATGTTGAGGTGGCCGGGGCCCACTTCCTAGGCACGGTGAGCTCTTTATGCACCGAAGTCTTTCGATTATTCACAAGTTTCCTCATTTTTCCTTCCTTCGTCCGTGAGCTCCCAATCCAAAGCTTACCTAATCCTTTCCCGGTGAAGGACTTAGGCCAAGGCCTCACCCAAGCCACAACCCTCAAAAGCCTCCAATTGGTCTCCCAAGATCCTTCCTTCCCTTCCTTCCTCTTCCTTCGATCGCCATCGCTGAAAACCCTAACCCTAATCCACCTCTAAATACTAATTCTAACCCCAACTTCAATCCAAACCCCATCATCGTGACACCATCGCCTCTATCGATTTTGGCCTTCACCCCTTCGTTCCGGCCCTTGGGCGCCCCTCCCATCCCCTAGTACTCCATCCCAAATCCCAGCTTCCAAGGTTCGATGGCGCAAAACCCTAGCATCCAGCCTCCTGGGGTCTCAGATCCAGTTTCGATCAGCTTCCAAGGCTCAGCAATTTATTATTAGTAATTCTTATTGTTCTTTTCCTTTCTTGGAGAATAATAGGCATTGACTTGATTCAACTGGGCATTCAGAGTTTTTTTGACCAAGTTGTGTTTAAACCGAACCTTATTGCAAACCTTATAAGTTTTATAAATATAAGACCAATTAGATACTTGGAATATTCTCTTATTAGGAAGTTTTTAATTTTAGTTGGTTTTAAATTGGGCTTTGTTATCAGCTAACACCTACCTATGTTCTATAGCTGAAGCCAATGTAAAATTTATGTATTTCTTTTGCATAACAATATCGATTTGGTTGATGGATGGGGAGAGGAAGATGTCATTTTTTTTATAATGATGGCAAGGAAATAAATAAAAAAATATTTAAATAGCCAACATTAAGTATCTAAGATAATTTCTTCAAAGTAACATTAGAGATGTTGTAAATAAGAATGCTCGATGAATGAGAATTCATAGTAATCACCCTTGCATCGTTGATATAATGCTTAATGGGCATGAGAATTACAATCGAAGCCAAATAATAATATTTTAAATGTGAAGAAAAATAAAGAAAACTTTACGAAAATCGTAGGAAAAGGTTTAGAAAGAAAATTAATATATGAGTAATTTTGTTAAAAAATTTGTTGAAAAGAAAAATCTTTCCCTATGATTTTCAAAAAATCATAGGGAAAGGCTGGTTTGTTCTTAGTGATTTTTTTATTTTTTTATTTTTTTGGAGGCAAAACTTCCGCCAATTTTTTTTTCATAAGAAGCCTTTCCCTACGATTTTTCATAAAAATCGTAGGGAAAGGATGGTTTGTTCTTAGTGAATTTTTTTTTTTTTTTTTTTTTTGGATGAAAAACTTTCGCCAAATTTTTTTTGTAAGAAGACTTTCCCTACGATTTTCATAAAAATGTAGGGAAAGCGGTGGAAAAGGAAATGTAGGTAAAGTCCTTTGCCTACGAGTTAATTAAACTCGTAGGCAAAGGACCATTTCCCTACGATTTTCATGAAATCGTAGGGAAAGGGTTAACAAAATCTCCCAAATGCCCCGACTTCCATCACTCTGTTGGCCTAACTCCCTAACTCCTCTGCCTCCGCCCTTCGCCTCGCATCGTTGCCGGCCGGAAGCCTAGTTCCGCCTCTGCCCTCCGCCTTGCATCATCGCCGGCCGGAAGCCTAGTCCGCCTCTGCCCTCCGCCTCTGCCCTCTGCGTCGCATCGTCGCCAGCCGGGTGCCGAGTTCTGCCTCTGCCCTAAATCCCTAGTTCCACCCTAACTCCCGAGGACCGCCTTGCATCATTGCCGGGTGCCGAGTTTCGCTCCTCCGCCTTGCATTGTCGGTGCCGAGTTCTGCTCCTCCGCCTCGCATCGTCGCCGGGTGCCAAGTTTCACCTCTGCCCTAAGTCCCGAGGAAAGCTCAGGTTTCAGCATGTCTCCTTTTTTCTTCTTTGTTTGAAAGATTAAGAAATCTCATATAGCACTCTCACTATTTCTTAGCCGAGTTCCATTTCATCCTTTGCTCTTGTAAAATCAGGTTTCTTAGTGTATTTCTTAGCATTTGAGGCTCATAAAATCATCAAATCTCGGCATGTTAGCAAGAAGCAAAAGCTTAATCACTCTGTCTCTCTATGAGTTGTTAGGATTTTTATGCTTTTTTCTATGCCCGACAAGCCTATTGGTTCTCCTTAAAGTATTCCAATCATGCCTCAGCTCAAGATTGTGCCAATGTTTTTCTGGCTTAATCAACTTTCCATTGCAGGAGAATTACCCGGCTTATCCTTCTTCTTCTCTGGTTTTATAGTTTGCTAGCTTATTAGAGTAACCAACTGAATGGTTTTCTCAGGACTGATGCTTATATGAAATCATTTAACAGAAATCCTATGAAAGCCCTGTGAGTTGGGGAAGCTGACTTTAACCTAGGATTGATTTCAACTTAAGTATGTAAAGATAATCATTATGATTATCCATGGCATGCCTCAGAAAAATTAAAGATCCAAAGTGGCATGGATAGAAGGGTATAACTTTGGATTTCTAACCATTTAAATCTGATATGATCTTTGAACATATAAGGTGTAATTGCTCATTTAGGCACTTTTGGTTCTCTTGGATCATTGCCCCTGAATTGATGTTCTTTCAGTTATTAGTGTCATGGTCATACTTAGGCATTATTGCAAATTGAAGAAAATTGAACAAACAGAAGGATCCCACTAAACGTGCTGATTGTCAGTAGTAATAGTATTACCTTACCAAAGGAAGTAGGAAAAGCTGCTTGTCTCCTAGTCTTATACTCTTTAACTGGTTATGATGCAACACTTTTAGTTTCCTTCCTAAGAGAGAACTCGCATTTATAACCATCTCTTTTTTAGCTCTTTTTATTAGCTTTCTTTCCATAAACAGTTAAGCTCCAATACTTCTTCTGTACTTAATCCTTCTTTGCTCATGCAAGTGATTAGAATCTCTTAGCTGGTCAATGATAGTGTGGAGTCCAAAAAAGTTGCAATCCGCTTCTTGGTCTGGGTTGGCACCCTTGCCGGCAACGGCACCCTTGCCGGCACTAACCCAAACTGGGTTTCAGCTTAAGCCAGGCCAATCTGAAACATTACAACTTCCATTGATTTGATTAGAATATCCAAGAATAGTGTTTTTAATTGCTGAAGGCTTGTTTTTTGATTTTAATGCTGATTGGTTTTATGACACTTCTTACATGTGTACAAATTACAGGATCTATCAAGATGACAATTGATAAGAGCTGGACTTCCATAAAAAATTGTTTGTCAAAGGAATATCTTGATGGTGTTAAGATGTTTATTTCAAGGGCAGAGACTTATGTTAATGAAGAAGGTAAAGTGAGATGCCCATGTCAAAAGTGTCTTAATCTTTATTGGCATAATTTGAGGGTCATTCATAATCACTTGATTGATAAGGGTTTCCAACAATCATATCGAACATGGTATTATCATGGAGAGTCTTTTCAGCCTCAACAACCAGAACATGTGGAAGTCACCGAGGAAGATGTTGGTGATGAAATGTTAGATGTATTAGAGGATATTATTGACCCGAGTACATTTGAAACCCCTTGTGAGATAGTTGATGATGTTTTCCAAGTTTTAAGAACTTCTAGTGTTTATCAATATGATGAGTTGTTTCAAGATATAGAAATTGAATTGTACCATGGGTGTACAAATTTCTCTTCCTTGACTTTCCTAGTGAAGCTTCTTCACTTCAAAGTTTTAAATAAATGGAGTAACAAGTCTTTTGATACGCTTTTAAAGCTTCTGAAGGAGGCATTTCCAAATGGGACAAAGTTGGCAGGTTCATATTATGAAGCAAAAAAATTATTACGTAATCTTGGCCTAGGATATGAGGCCATCGATGTATGCAAGTATGATTGTGCTATATTTTGGAAAGAAACTGCGAATATGCAAAATTGTCCTATGTGTGGAGAATCTCGTTGGGTCGATAGAAACACAAAAGGAAAAAAAGTGGCACATAAAGTCTTGCGGTATTTTCCGTTGACTCCTCGATTAAAATGACTTTATAGTTCGCGACACACAGCAAAAGATATGAGGTGGCATGAAAGTGAATGTCCTAAGAACGAAGGTGTACTTAGGCATCCTGCAGATGGAGAATCTTGGAAGGATTTTGATAAAAAGTATCATGATTTTGCTCAAGAACCTAGAAATGTTCGGTTGGGTTTGGCAACTGATGGATTTAATCCATATGGGAATATGAGCAACTCATACAGCATGTGGCCAGTCATTATGGTGCCTTATAATTTCCCACCTTGGAGGTGTATGAAAGAAACAAACATGATAATGTCTTTATTAATCCCTGGTCCTAAAGCTCCTGGAAAGGATTTTGATGTTTTTATGAGGCCTCTTGTAGATGAATTGAAAATGTTATGGGAGGTTGGTGTCGACACTTATGATGCATACAGTAAGTCAATGTTTCGTATGCGTGCTACTATTACATCTTCATCTCATGACTATCCTGCATTTCAATATATATCTGGATGGAGCACTAAAGGATATAAAGCATGCTATACTTGTAATGAAGAAACACCTTCGATGAAAATAAGAAGTAAAATTGCATATGTTGGACATAGGCATTTTCTTCCCATAAATGAAACCGCTTTGAGAAAGAGTAGACAGTTTAATGGTGAGCTTGATTATCGGGAACCTCCAATGCAATATACTAGTGAAATTATATTAAGACAATTAGAAAAGTTACCAGAGAAGATATCAGGGAAGCATAAGAATTTTGGGGGCATAAAAGTTGCACGGTCTCCTACCGAGTTGAACTGGAGTAAGAAGAGTATTCTTTATGAATTACCATATTGGCACAATGTGTTATGCAGACATAATTTAGATGTTATGCATATTGAAAAAAATGTGTGTGACAGCTTGTTGGGAACTTTATTGAGCATCGATGGCAAGTCTAAGGATACAACCAAAGCAAGACTTGATCTTGAAGATTTAAACATCCGAAAAGAATTACACATGTTTAAAGATGGGAATCGATGGAAGAAGCCACAAGCAAGTTACACATTGTCACCAGAAGAACGAAAGATATTTGTTAATTTTATTAAGTCAGTGAGATTTCCAGATAACTTTGTAGCAAATTTATCGAAGAATGTGAGTGAGTCTGATGGTAAGATACATGGATTGAAGACTCATGATTGCCATATCATCATTCAAAGATTATTACCTCCTGCGATTCGACCAAACAAGGAGACTCGTGAGGCCCTCTTTGACTTATCTAAGTTCTTTCAACAAATTTGTGCTCGAAAGTTGGTTGTTAAAGACTTAGAGGTTCTTCAACATCAAGTGGTGCTTTTATTATGCAAACTTGAACGAATATTTCCACCTGCCTTCTTTGACATTATGGTGCATTTGATGTTGCATCTGCCAAGAGAAGCATTATTATGGGGTCCAGTGCATACACGATGGATGTATCCATTTGAAAGAATGATGAAAGTGTACAAGCAGTATTTTTGTAATCGAGCTTGCCCAGAAGGTTCAATAGCGGAGGGTTACATTGTGAATGAAGCTTTAACATTCTATTCAATGTACTTAAAAGGGATTGAGAGTAAATTTTGTAGACCTGAACAACATCAAGATACAGGGGGAATGAACCGGCACGTCAATTAAGTGTGTTTCAACGTATTGGTCGGCCACTGGGAAAGAAGAATGTCATAATGCTTGATTCAGAACTTCATTTAAAGGCAGAGTGGTATGTGCTTAATAATTCTAGCCCTCAAATACAGAAGTATTTGGAGTAAGTTTTGCCAAACTTCATCTACACTTATTTCTCTTTTCATATTAAACTATATTGTCTAAATTTATTGTATTCAATTTTCAGTGAGCACATGAACTTATTGCGGGCTAAGGGTGGCACAAACTTAGATCGTAAACAAGAAATTGAATTTCCTCTTTGGTTTAGAGACAAAGTAAGTCATAAGTTCTTTGAATCATTTTATCCATTTTCTATGAATCTAAACTTATTATTTTTCCAAAATTACTAATTTAGTTTTATCCAAATATGATTGACAAATTGGAAATTTACGATCTATTAGATCATCAGAAGCAACATATGAATTGTATGCTTTGGCTTCTCGAACACTTGTGAATGCATATTCTTATCCTGGGTATATTGTGAACGGTGTTAAGTTTCTAACACACGAACGTGATATTCGCCGTAAGACACAAAACACTGGTGTGTATGTAGAAGGGCCAGACAGAAGCAAATTTTATGGAGTATTAGAAAAAGTAATTGAGTTGTCCTATTTGTTCAATAATTGTGTCATTTTATTCAAGTGCAAATGGTACGATACCAATCCACGAAGAAAAAGAATACAAGAGGACAATAATACAAGAGGACAATAATTTCACAAGTGTGTTCATTAGAGGACAATGGTATCAAAATGACCCATATATTTTGGCCTCACAAGCACAACAAGTTTTTTATATTCAAGATTTGACAAAAGGACCGGATTGGAGACTTGTACAAAAAGTTAACCATAGAAACTTATGGGATAATCCACAAGCTGAAGTGATCAGTAGTACTGCAACTGATACTGAACATATCTTGCAAGCGAATAACTCATCAGAGTTTCGTATATGGGTTGAACTTCCACCATTAGATAACAGCATACTCAATCGTCATGACGTTCAACCTGAAATTGTGGAAAATATGGAAGATTTTCTTAGGGAGCCCATTTTGGTTGAAGATGATAACTTTATCAATGATGATGAAGATGAAATTGATGAAACATTAGAAGAATATGATGATGACCAATCTGAAAGTTCAAACAAGGAGGACGATACATTATCTGAAGATTCTACAAGTGATGACATATTTTCTGAGGATGAATCACATTAAAGAACTTATATGTAAGTTTAATTTTGTTTTACATGGCATTTGTTTCATTAAACATGGTAAACATTTGTTTATGATGGTGGAAAATAGACTTCTTATATGTTTGCTATTGATGTGAAGGCCTATTCAGCCACTTACTTCCTATGTTGTCCCTATACATTTCTTCAGATTATGCTCATTTTCCAAGAAAACTTCCTATGTTGTCCCAGTTAGTTTGGGCTTCTTTGATCTGCCCATAGAATAGTTATAGTTTCAATTCTTCAGTTCATTACTAACTTGTTTCCAAATATAAAGCTGCTGTTTGATGTCTCCTTGATTCATGGAAATATTTGTTGTATATGCAAATATGCAATGCTGATATTAAATATGCTGATTTATCATAGGCTTCAGCATATACCCTCCTTATTTGATTCTACAACTGTTAATTTTATTGGCAACTTCAGTAGATGGTCTGTCTTTGACTTTCAACAGCTTGTGTCTTTGTCGTTGTTGTTGGTCTAGGATTTACTAGTTTGTCACCAAAATAAATTGTAGTAGAGAAAACGAGAGCAAACAAGTTAAGCATATGGAGACACATGCACATGCCTGAAGACAAACCATCATAAATGTATGAGTCTTATTTGAAACTATAAGCTTTTAAGGAACGACCATATTAGTTACATAGAATTTGAATCATGTCCGTCCCAGTAAAGCTACCAAGCTACAGCAAACAGTGCTGGAAGTAGCGTGCAATGACTGTAGTCCTTAAGCCTTGATAAACTATGCTAAGAAGGTCATGGAATTCATCAGAAGCCTGTTCAATGGGAGAGCTGGTGATCTTTCTAACTGAAATAATAATAGTCGTTTTATGGAACAGAAATAGGCATCAATTCCAACTTTTGATCTAGTTTTGAACCAGCCCTGTTTTATGGTCACTCTCATTTGTTTTTCATATGTCCATCTTTCTATATTGTTTGCCTATTGTATGCTGCCAGTTGCCGTTGTTCTCCAAAGCTGCCATCATGCTAGTTAGTTGCCATCTGCCATTAGGTCCAGCCCTTAATCTTCAGTGGTTATGCCGGCATGGTAATTGATGGGCATGTTTTTCTTGATGTTGAAGTGCTACCAGTGGCATATCACCATCTTTTCTGATTCAGGTATCAAGAACCAACTTCAGACTGAACTACGGTTCTGCTATTTAGGGTTGCCTCCCCTTTAAATGAGACTGCAATCTTTTTGACTCTTTCTAATCCATGGAAGCCTTTTTCACGTGGAGAATGACTGCCATTCTGGAGTAGAAGAATGTGTTGCTAGTCATAATCACTCTTTTATCACTTCTACGCACCTCCTGCTGTCCAGTCCAGAAGCTATTAGTACAATGTGAGTGTCATGGAAAACTTTGAAGCAGACTACCAGAGCTGCTTCTTGACTGATCGCCATCATGCCTGTTACTGAAATAATTTAATATGCTCTTGTGCTCTCTGAAGTAGGGAAAATATCACCCAAGACCTCTTGCCATATAGCTTGTCCACCACCCTCTGTTAGCATTACCAAGATCACTCCTCCAAGGTTGCACATTACTGTCATGGCCTATTATTGGCACACATATAGGAGCACATTATTGGCACACATCAGCTAATTTACAGTCCTACGGATGATGATCTGGGAGAAATAAAATTAATCGAGCTTATGTTCACATTAAATATTTAACATTTATAACTTCAGCCATTCATCATGTTTCATCTTTTACTTAAATATAGGCTAGCTAGCATATGCAGCCTTTGCATCTCCAAGTAATATTGCATCTCTGCTGCTATTAAATATGCAATGCTGATATTAAATATGCTGATTTATCATAGGCTTATTTTAACTGCTGCTATTAAATTTCAAGTGTCTTATTTTAACTAGTAACTCTATGGAATTAGTACCCTGCAAGTCTAATGCTTTTAAGGACAGCCTTTGATAAATCAGCATTCTTTATAGCTAGGCTACTTTCTGGCCCAAAATTTCTAGATCCATTCTTCCTTTAGGTGGAATGAACCCATTAGCTATCCACAGTTGGACAAATGATTATAGGCTTCAACCTCAAAGCAGGTAAGATCCCCCTCTCATCAACTCCCCAGGGCCTTCACTGCTTATGGCAGTCCCCCACATTTTTCAACAATCCTGGTGCCGATTTCAATCAGCTCTGGAGGTTCTTCTTCTCTTGATAATTGCACTGTGAGTAGATTAGATAATTGCACTGCCTTCACTGCCAGATCCTAATAGAACTTTGAATGCATCCCACTTCTTTGGATCTTCGTTCCACACGTCATCCAATACAACTAGAAATCTTTTCCCACTCAACTTTTCACAGAGGTTCTGCTGCAATAAATCCATCGTTGACATATTACACTCTGCCCAGGTGGCTGAACTTAGGATGGAGTTGGCCAGCTTTGCAACATTAAACTCTTCAGACACGCAGACCCATATGGGCATGTTGAAATGTTCCTTTACCCTCTGGTCTCCGAAGACAAGTTGAGCAAGTGTGGTCTTACCCAGTCCTCCCATGCCAACTATGGGAAGGACTGTGACTTTCTCATTCTCATGCTGACCAAGCAACAACTGCACTATAAATTAATTTAATTTATTTTGTTTTGCAGCATTATGTCTACACCAGGTGGAGATGGATCTGATACACAACCTCCTTATGATCCTCATCGCGATAAGGGGAAAAGGGTAGCCTCATCAAATGAAAAATCAAAAAGAGGATTTTCTCGTAGCATGACATTGGAGAAAGCTATTGAAGATAACAAAAAAAATCCTCTACCTGTGCAGTTTGATATTGCAAATGATAATGATTCTGATCAAAGGGAGACCACCACTTATAAACCTATAGGAAGAAATGGCAAGTTGTTCAATAATCATTTGGCCCAGGTAGTTCGACAGGTCATAGATCATTCGGTGTTGTCTTGGAAGAAGGTTTCACCTATCGAAAAGGAAATTATGATGAATCACATGCGTATAAGTAACTTTTTGATTATTCCTTTTAGTAAATAAGTTTATTTTTTTATGATATTATAGTGTCGCATTTATTGTTCGAATTAACCTTTCAATAATGTGCAGAAGAAGTTTATTTTTGAATCCAATGATCTCATCAATGATGCGATTGATCAGATGATGAGCAATAGCTGGAGAGATTCTCGTTATCGATGGCATCTCCACTTTAGAGAAATTGGTGGTGAAGATGATCCACAAATGGCAAAGACAAAGAGGCCTCATATTGTGTGTAGACAAGATATTTGGGAACGTCTTTGTGACCATTGGCAACTGAAGAAGCAAAGGTAAGTATCTTTAAAAAATTAATTAAAATTTATAGTTCAATTTTTATACCCTTTTTCTTGAATCCCAAATTTATTTAAATATTGTTTTTTCAGAAAAAGGGAAAGAGTAATTCTATAAATAGAAAGAAAAGATTGTTTGAAAGTTGCCATGGATCTAGCTCTTGGCACATCGATACAAAATGGTACATACATATTGATTTTCTAAAATTAATATTTTTACAGGTAACTTATGTTGTATGTTTCTAATATTACTTTTAAAATAGATGAATATGGTGACAAAAGAATTGCCCAAGCCTATTGAGCATTTTCAGGACATGCATTACAGTCAATCAACTGGATGGATCAACGACGTTGCACAACAAAGATATGTATGTTGTTGTTCTTGCTTTTCTATTGCGTAAGATAAGCAGTTTTCACCAATGCCCATCTAAAATTGAACTTCTAGCTTTAATCTTATATTATGATTATTTGATTGTAGTTTCATCTTATGATGTAGCTATATTATAGCATCTAGCAAATTTCATAAATGATTGCAGTTTCATCTTCATTTCATCCATCAAACTTGAACTTCTAATATGGACATACTGCTATTTCTTTATCATTGGTAGAATAGATAGTCAAAGTGACTTGCCTAGGAAAACTTCTATTCCTTAACTAATTTCAACTTCTTTTCAAAACTGCAGAAGTTTAATAATTAATTAATTTTTGAATTGATTAATTTTGTAGGAAGAAATGCTTCAATGCCGTACATCGTTATCCACCCAGGAAGATAGCTCTAATAGTGAAAATATTACTGAGGGTGACATTGTTGATAACGTTCTTGGCACACGTCTGAGCTATCGCAAAGGTTGGGGATCGATTCCTAGAATGAAGGCAGCAATGAGGCCTCGACAGAAGAATTATGTCTCTACCTCTAGTCAGGATGCATCACATTCGACTCCACTTTTTGAAACTATGCGTGAGCAACTTATGCGTCAGGAACAAATAATTTAGGGATTACTTGCTACACTTTCTACTGCTGGGTTTAATGTTCCTATTCCTTCCTCAATTAATATACAATCAAGTTCAGCATCGGCTTCAGCCAGCACTACACTACCTTCACCACATTCATCATCGCCTCCTTCACGCTGCCTCCACCTCCACCTCCACCTCTGCCTTGACAGTAGTATGTTTTAATGTTTATCTTTTGTTGCCATTTTGTCAAAATTTTGTATATGTAATGGATATTGTATGTAAAGGATCATAAGAAGCATTACAACAATGTGAAATAGAGGATGCCACTCATCTATGAAACTTTATGTATCAAGTATCTTTAGTTTCTTTAGTTTAGTTTAGTTACAGCTGAAACAGCTGAAACTGCTGAAACTTTATGTATCAGGTATTCTCAATTTCTTTTTCATTCTCCCTCAAGATATAATGTGAAAAATTCATATGAGCATGTAGTTAATTCCCTTGATNCACATCTGCCTTCACTTAAACCTCCGCCTCCACCTCCACCTCCGCCTTCACAGTAGTATGTTTTGATGTTTATCTTTTGTTGCCATTATGTAAAAATTTTATATATGTAATGGATATTGTATGTAAAGGATCATAAGAAGCATTACAACAATGTGAACTAGAGGATGCCACTCATCTGTGAAACTTTATGTATCAGGTATCTTTAGTTTAGTTTAGTTACAGCTAAAACTGCTAAAACTTTATATATCAGGTATTCTTAATCATTCTCCCTTAAGATATAATGTGAAAAAATCATATGAGCATGTAGTTCATTCCCTTGATATCTTGATGCAGATATTCATATGCCCATAGGATGCCACTCATTTATGTGAAACTTTATGTATCAGGTATCCTTAATTAGTTCTTTAGTTTAGTTTAGTTGCTGCTGAAATTGCTGAAACTTTATGCATCAGATATTCTCAGCTTCTTTTCCATTTTTCCTTAACATATAATGTGAAAATTCATATGAGCATGTAATTAATTCCCATGATATCTTGATGTAGATATTCATATGCCCAGAGGATACCACTCATCTATATGAAACTTTATATATTTTGTATCCTCAATTTCTTTAGTTTAGTTTAGTTGCTGCCAAAACTACTGAAACTTTATGTATCAGGTATCCTTGTGCATGAATGTGTGTGAATATGTAATCATAGAGAAGAATTTAATGCATATTTTGTCAAAATGCTTTTGTTTAACCTTCTTTTTGTGCAAACTTTTCTTGTTCATAATCACAAATAAATGGATCAGTTAACCTATTAAACAATTTGAACTAAACTTCTTAGTTGTAAGAGATATTTTTAATGCAAATATTTGCAGGTGGAGACCAATGTTAGTGATGAAGGAAGGCAAAGTGGTGGAAAAAGGTAACCATAGCATAATTTGTTTGTTTACATTTTGAGATTTGATTTGTTTTGATGTTTGCTCATATTTTTATTTTGCATTAGAGTGAATGTACTACCGATCATCAGAAGCACACTAAAAGGATCTTCCAAGAAAGTGAGCAAAGTATACTTTTGTATGAGAGGTCTGCAATGATGTCTTATTGAAACATTTATGAATTGCAATGCCATTTTAGGGCATTGTTTACTCTAGTAATGTTTAAAAGAGAGCTAGAAAACTGAAGAAGTCATTTATGAATGGGACCTTTATAAACTGTCCAGGACCTTATGTTGTGTTGTTTCATTCATGTGTTTTGATGTTTTATGTTAGTTTGGATATTGTAATTAATATGGTCTACTGAGTTTCATTTATTAGTTATTTTGATGTTTATCTTTGTTATCATTATGTAAAAATTTTGTATATGTAATGGATATTGTATGTAGAGAATCATATTATTTTTATTGAAATAATTTTTAATATTTAAAAAATAAACAAACAAATTATATTATATTTAAATAAAATATATAAAATAATAAAAATATAAAAATATAATATTAAAATATTAAATAATTTAAAAAAAATAAATATAACTTTTTTCTATGGTTTTAGACATATTTTGTAGGGAAAATATTATTTATTATATTTTCCAATGATTTAATTTATTTTTGTGGGTAAAAATGGTTAAATAATAAAAATTTAATCACTTTTTCTTATGATTTATTTTTTTCATAGGTAAAAATATTTTTTAAAAATTTACCTTATTATTTTTCCTACGATTTTAAGAAATTTTGTAAAGATGTAGATAAAAAAATATTTTTCTTGATTTTTTCCTACGATTTTGGAGTTTTTCGTAGGGAAAGAAAATATTAAAGATTATTATTAGCCAATTTTTTTCCTTAAGAAAATCGTAGGGAAAGATGTAGATAAAAAAATATTTTTTTTAATTTTTTCCTACGATTTTAAGGTTTTCGTAGGAAAAGAAATCATTAAAAATTATTATTAGCCAAATTTTTCCAACGATTTTGAGTTTTTTCATAGGGAAAGATGTAGATAAAAAAAATTTGATTTTTTCCTACGATTTTGAAGTTTTTCATAGGGAAAGAAATCATTAAAAATTATTATTAGCCAACTTTTCCCAATAATTTTAAGAAAAATCGTAGGGAAAGATGTGGATAAAAAATATTTTTCTTGATTTTTTCCTATGATTTAGGGTTTTTCATAGGGAAAGAATCATTAAAAAATTATTATTAGCTAATTTTTCCTTTGATTTTAAGAAAATTGTAGGTGAAGATATGGATAAAAAATATTTTTTCTATTTTTTCCTACGATTTTGGGGTTTTTCGTAGGGAAGAAATCATTAAAAATTAATTAGCTATTTTTTTCCTATGATTTTAAGAAAAATTGTAGGGAAAGATATGGATAAAAAACATATTTTTGATATTTTTCTATAATTTTACTTAAAATTTAAATTTAAATTTCAAATTCTGCTCACTCTTTTCCTACGAATTATGCCTTTACCTACGAAAAAATTTGTAAAGAAAATGTCTGCTTTTTGTTTACTATTTTTGAAAGTCGTAGGCAAAGGCTTTTTCGACGCATTTTTGCCTATGATTTTTTTTACTTTTGTCTATGCAGAAATCGTATGGAAAGATTTTTTTTATAATTTTTTTTTTTTATAAAAAAATTGTAGATAAAAGTTTTTTTTTTTTTTTTTTTTTTTGTAGTGAGGGAACTCATCCCAACCGATACACTTTTTTTGGGGAAAAGAAAATCCAGCATGGATCACATCCCGTGAGCAAGCAAGATCTACCATTCCTTTAAAGTTTTTTCAAAAAAAAAATGGAAAACAGCATGGACCGCATCCCGTGAGTAAGCAAGACCTATCATTTCTTGAACAGCACCAACCCAACGAAGTTCAACTCGCTGTTGATTGGACTGCTTCTCTCCAAATTATTTAAATGTTAAAAAGTGATGAGTTCACAATAGTTTTCTGTTGCATTGTTTTATTATATCCATATATATAATAAACATATATATATATATATATACAAACGAGTTCAACTCGCTGTTGATTGGACTGTTTCTCTCCAAATTATTTAAATGTTAAAAGTGATGAGTTCACAATAGTTTTCTGTTGCATTGTTTTATATATCCATACATATATTTTGTGTGGGGGCGGGGGACACACACACAGATTTATATATATATATATTATAATATATATATATATATATTATATATATATATATATATATATATATATATATAATTCAAATAGTTAAATATAAAATTTGATCATCTTTTTAATTTTGATCTATACATATCTCGAAGCCATCCTATCTTTTTAAATTTTTTCATCTTTAATATAAATTCAAGGATGGAATAGATGGACTAAGCCTATCTATATATATATATATATATATATATATATGGATCCACTCGCTTGTAACCAAACTTCAAATTTAGTCGTCTTTTCATCTTTAGATTTATAAAAATCTTGAAGCTGCCCCAACTTCTTAACCTTTCAAATTCATGATTAGTATAATTCCAAAGATAAAAACAGATTATTAAATATAAGGCTTGACTAGTGCACGCATTTATGTATACAAGTTTAGAATTTGATCATCTTCTCTATCTTGAATTCACATAAATTCTAAAATCATCCTATTTTTTAATTTTTTTTTGAATTTTGTGAGCTGTTTGAATCTAAGAAAGGAAGATGATTAGATATAAATTTAGCATCTATGTTCGAATATAATCAAGATTTATATATTTTATTGAGAAAGCAAAAAGAAAAAAACCAAAAATTGCGATTCAACAAGGCAGCCTAGTGCAAAAATTTTTATGTAGATTTATAATCGGCATGAAAACTTATTCGCGCCCTCAAAGTTAGTTGGTGCATGTACATTTAAAATCCGCATAACATTTTTTTTATGCTCAAGAAAAATTGGCATAGAACAATTATGCGGACCACCTTACGAAGAATTGGATAATTTCACCAAAAAAAAATTAAAATAAAGAAATGCCGCACAGCATCAAATTAAACGAGTTCGTCTTTTTAATTCGTAGACAAATTAAAATATTACAAGATCACTAACTCATCCCTAGATAAATTAAACTAAATCATCAAGAACGGAATGTATTTTTGGCTTAAGTGTTAACTCAGGCTCAAGAACAAGAACACTGCACCAGTTCTCGTTCGTCTGACAGGATAATGAATTAAACTCTTCGTAGTGGAGGAGGGCTCCAAATAAAGAAGAACGATGCCTAACCTCTAAACGGTATTATATTTCACGAGAGAGAGAGATAGAGAGAGAGAGAGACGTGTGTTCAACGTCCAAAATAATTTGGTCTTATCTATATGAGCCTTCGGTAACAAATATATCACAAGAAAGATTTGTACAAGTTATGAAGGGCGAAACCTTTCTGAAGAACTCAGATCCCAAGATCATGAACCACGTACCTCACAATTAATGGACCAAACAACTCCTCCAAATCAATGAAGAGAAAGAACAGTAAATATCCAATTACCTTCGGAGCCTCGTCAGCTTCTCGACCTAGCATTCAAACACAAACTCCACCTCCTTCGCCATCACCGCCACCGCTGCCGCTGTCCGGGTCGCCACCCTCTCGCTTGGAACCACGGCACGAATCACTGCTTTCAGCCCCCTTCTTAGCAGCTTCGAATTCGCGACCTCCTCAACTGCTTCCTTCAGCTCCTTCTCGGCGCCCTCCTTTTTCTCTGCGAGCTCCCAAAAAGTCGCGAGCAGGGACAACAGAAGGCTGAGCTCCTTCAACTTTTCTGGGTCCCGTTTCTTCTCTCCTATTAACACCAGCGAGTCATGATTGTCGGAAAGAAGAGAGAGATTGACGGAATGACTTGAAACAGGGAGTCTTCCGTGATGGGCAAGAGTGGCTGAGTGCTCGTGCTTGCCGCCGACGCAGATGGTGCGGTCGATGGGCCGGCGGGGTCGGCAGTGGTGGTGGCTTGGTCTGAGGTGCCAGACAAGCATTCTTGATGGGTTTCTTGGATGGAGTGGGCCAGCGGCCTAACGAAGGTTGGAAGAAGGGAGGGAGGCAGAGTTGGCAACGGCAGGAAACGCTCGGTGGCGGTGGTTGTTGGGGCGGAAGGGAGGGCAGATGATGGAGGAAGGGAAGCCGTGGCGCCGCCGCCGGTGGTAGCGGAGATGGAGGGAGAGGTTGTGGTGGGGTTGGGGTCGGACTCCGGCGGCCAGTCTAGAGTCTTGGAGTGACGGTCGCAGCTCTGTTTCTTCTTATTCTTATCGTCTTCTTCTTCTTGGAGCCATCACGGAGAGGAGATCCGACGTGAGGTTTTTTTTTTTTTTTAAAAAAAAAAAAAGCCTTCAGAAGTACTGAACCAGGATTTGCGTACGTGAGTTTTTTTAAGGAAAAAAAATAGAAAAGATGAAAAGTCCGATAATTTTCCAGCGACGTGATATTTGATCAGCTAAGAATTCCGCCCGTACGATTCAGATCCGACGGTTGTGTCCAAGGCTTCAGAATAAGAGCATGGCTTGACTGGATCTGCTCAAATGGATATGAAAGCGCGGACAACGACGGACTCTCTTCAATTAACACGTGTATGATTTTTGTTGGGTTTCTGGTTATCATTTATTTAAATTTTGTGAACATATACATCGCCCAGTTTTGATGTGAGATTTCCTGGTTACTGGTTTGGACTCAACGCCAGCCATCCAAAAAAAAAAAAGGATGGTAAGGCCCGTTAAGATGATTATTTAAAGCTATTTTCATGAATTTTTCATTTTAATATCCTCAGGACTTTCAAAATTTCATAGAAAAACATGAGATGTTATTTCTGTGTCTCTCTAAAATGTTGATTTAATTTATTTTCATTAGATTAGACACAATAATTATGTTTTTTTTTTTTTTGAAAAATTAATATGCAAATATATTGAGTCTATTTTTTACATCTAGTTTTAAATTTATTATAAACATATTAATCAAATAACTATATAGAAACCATTGAATTTAGTTGATAATTTGCATGAAAATGTCCACTGCCCTTGTGCCTCTTTTGGATGCAAGAATGGAATTGAGGCAAGAATGAAATTTAAAAAAAATGTAATAAAATAAGCATAATGATACCGTATTTGTTTGAAGTAGAAAAAAGCACAAAACGAATGCTAATTTCATTCTTATATTTCTGAGAGTAAAATCAAATGTATTATAAATTTAATATTTTATCCTTAATCAAAGAAAATGATTTAAAAGTTATAAACTTTATTTTTTTATATTTTATAACATAAAATCCTAATATCTATGAATTATAACTTCAGTAAACTTGTATGATAAATACAATTTGTTAGATAGTAATATCAATTTTGACAAGCTATATTATAATATTATTTTTATACTATGACATTATTTTAATATTAAATATTATATTAAATTATCATAATCATCATAAGAGCATCCTTGAAAAATTTTCAACACATCAAGTGACCCTAAGGAAATTTGGTTATTCATCATAATCACAGCAATGCCAAGCTTTTAGAAAATTTATAAGTTTTATTGCCATTCAATAGGATCTTTTTTTCATTTTTAATTTATAAGTAAAAAATCAACTTCTAGTAGGATTCTTATAAAAAGAATATCCCACATTAAGAATTCACTTATTTCTGAAGTTATTAGTGCTGATT
>UESW01001454.1:421379-459927 GCA_900491605.1 Calamus simplicifolius | reverse complement strand
TAATTTTTAACAATCCATGGTAATGATAGAGATAGATCTAAACTAATATGGATAAAAATAATTAAAAAAGATATAATTATTTATAATTTGAGTGTTGACTTAATCCTGAATAGAGCAGAGTGGAGGAAGCAGATTCATGTAGCCGACCCCATGTAGTTGAAAAAAGGCATAAATGAGTTGAGTTGAGTTGCGTTGAGAGTCTACAAGGCTTACTGGTGTGGGAGATGGGCAAGTAGACTCAGGTAACAAGTCAAATAAATCTATAATTGCTGTCATTCTGATGAACATGATTCAGATTTGGATAGTTACAAGCAAAAAGATTAGCAAAAATAAAGTAAAATACAAATTACTTTTCTATGATTTAAGCATTATTAAATTGCATCCATGTGATTTAAAATGATGCATTTAACCACCATATGTTTTAAGTTTTATTAAATTATGACCGTGTAGTTTGATCAGTTACACTTAAATACTATATGTTGTAAACACCATCAAATTACACCCATATGAAAGTTTGGGCACATTAACTAAAGGTTAAATAAGTTAAAAATATATGAATAGTTAAATATAACATTTCTAACTATATAAGCATAATTTAATAGTATTTAAAATATAATAAGTATAACATGTCAAATAGCATGCGCATAATTTGATAGAATTTAAAACATATGATAGTTAAACGTAACAATTCAAACGCATAGGTGTAATCTGAGCTTAAATCATAAATAGTATATATATTTTATCAAAAGAATGAAAAGGCATTTTGGTTTATGGAAGAAGTAACAAATCTAAGGCTATGGTGTAATAGTTCACACTGGATGGTGAAAACTTACCCTGGGATTCCTCATCTAAATGCGTCGACGTAAATAACAGAAACTTGATTTCTCCCAGGTCGCACTGGAGTGCTTCATCGGATCTGTCCATCCTTTTTATTAACTTCCTGTACGGGTCTCTATACCAACCAAGCCAGGTAGGTAGATTAGATAAGAACAGTACTAGCCTCATAATATAAGGGAAACTTTGGTTCATTTTGGTGGTTGTGTGATCTAGTTGTCTTCTGACAACTTTTGCTGCTAAAAATAGATGCAGAGCAACCAACGAGTCAGTGGAAGCCGTACTCTGGAAGTTCTTTTCCAAAGAAGTAAACTGCAATATTTCCCAAGGTGGGAGGATCGGCTTCAAAAGATTTTGGCCAAATGTCCTGCCGCCGGTGCTTGGTGAGCTGAAGCTTTTCAGGCATCACTTGAATCATTTCATAGGCATTCAAGGGAAGCTTCCCTGGTGTCTGAGCTCGAATTTCAGTAATTCTGTGTTTAACTACATGGAAGATTTCAAATTCCCCCCTGCAGAGAGCAATCGCTATGAATTAGTGAGCTTAGTTTAAGAAAAGAATTAGGCATGCAGTGGAATGCCTTTTTTCTTTCCTCTTAGGAACAGGTTTACTTTGACAGGAGTAGCAACTCTAACCCTGCTTGGATTGTGATTGCTGGCTGCATTAATGCATGTCTCATGTGCATGCACTCACAAGTATAATACATGGGGATTGTATCGTATCGTATCATACATGGACGACACAATTACTTTCTACATTTGCTTTCACCAACGGTAGCATGGCAAATCATTTCTATTCTCTAGAACAATATCAAAATTCTACTGCATTGCATGACATGCTATTTTCTGAAAAAATAATCTTTTCTCATATGAAACCAGCATTGGTGCAATTTGCGCTGAGAAAGGAAATAATTTGGAATCAAGGATGAGAAATGACAGAACAAACATGTAAAATTAGCTTCCTAGCAGACACATAAAATGAGATGAAAAATCTAGCACATTAACCTTTCGACTAGGGTGGTACAGGTGATGCAAGATTCACAGCTCTAATTTCATCAGTAAATCCTGAGGGATGAAAACCATGACCACAAGATATCTTATGTGTAAAATATCTAGCATGTCCATATAGCAAATACTACTATTTTAAAGACCAGTCGATGATGACAATGCTCATGTGTTATGAGAAGTGTTTTATACAGCAGAGAAAAAAAAGAACCAAAAGAAAAGTTTAAAGGTGGCTGGCCTACCTCCAGCAAACTTGATCCACAGGGGGATATGGCTCCTCATCTCTCAGAATTATGTATGGTCCTGGCTGATCATTCATTTCAGTACTATGATCTATCAAACAAAATCTCTTCATTCATCAATGAAGCAATGTTTTGCTTCAAATTCACATTATTGAAACTATTATGCTAACATACTCATGTGCTACTTCAGAAGGGTTTATCATTCATTTCAGCCATAGACAAGTTTAAATTTGTGGAAGATAACCTGAAGGGTTTGCTTGCACTTCAGAAGTCCCTACTGAACCACGCAGTGGCCTAGTCCTAACTGGCTTGCTTCTGCTGCCACTACAGTCTTCACAGTACCATTCGTTTGGCACAGAGTCACGTAGCCGCCCATGCATGCAATAGCTGAAGTTTGGGAAAAAACACACCAAAAATAAAACGTTAGACGAGAAAACAGTATGGACTGCTTGTGGCGATAGAATGATGCATGCTTGAGGAATGGGACTAACTTCTCTAAAAACTACAGTAAAAATTTGAATTGAGCATTTATACATAGGATTGTAGCCATATTATATATTCTCTAAAGTAGCGTACTTCACATTTACAAGTGGACATTAATAGGTAGCAGAATCATTGAGAACAAGATAATTACCACTACAGCTCCTAGTTGATCATAACATATAGCAGAACATATCTTTGGCAGCCAGCTCTGATTACTTTTAGCAATAAACACATTAAAGAAAAGAAGATACAATAACAAACACATCTAGATATACTGAATTGAGGGGAATTCCAACTCATGAACTCCAATAAACCCAAGCTCTTATATAATAGACTAACTATAGACTCTAGAAGTTCAAGTTAACAAGGAAATGGTTAGTGGTATGTTAAATTTTGTGAAATTCATTTTATGGAGGAATTTAATAGAGTCATCTTGTAGGATGTGTTGATCTGGGCATACTTCATATCTATACCATTTTATATGATTTCCACCATACATATCCATTTAATATTCCATCCACTACCTTTTTCATAACCAAATATCTAGGGGTGAGCATAATTTTGGATTAACCAAAAAACCAAACCGAATCATTATAATTCAGTCAATTTGATTTTTTTTACAATTCAATTTGATTTGGGTTTCTTTAAAAAAAATCAGTTATTCAGTTCGGTTTGGCTCTTTAAGGATTAAAATCGAAAAAATCGAACTGAACCAATTTTTTTACATATACTTATTTACTCTTTATATCATAGAGTTTACTTATGCAAGTAAATAACTTTTTTTTTTGAGAGTTGTACTTATTTATGTTGTGTTTAACTTATATAAATTGTTTCGCCTATTGATATTAAAGAAGTTTATGCTGGATTTAAAATTATACAAATTTATCTTAAATTATTCAAATTTTTGGTTTTAAATTATGTTGGATGTTGGATTTAAAGCCTAAACAATAGGTCTTTAACTATTTAAGCCTTTCTTTTTTAATGTTTTTAAGCCTTAAATCCCAAACAAAAGCCTTATCTCTTCAATTTTCAGTTTTTGAAGCTTAAAGCCTAAAATAATAAGCTCAAAACTGAAAAAATCGGCCAAACTGAATTAACATAATTTAGTTCGATCAATTCCGTTCTTTTACAAATTGGTTCGATTTGTTTATTAATTTTAAAAAAAGTTGATTTGTTTGATTTTATAAAATTTTGAATTAAACCAACTGAATGCTCATCCTTGTAGGTACCTATGTCATTTTCTACGTTTTCTATCATGCACTAATACCTATATCATTTTCTATGTTTTCTATCATGTATCTCTATTTAATATGCTAAATACCTATGCCACTTTAGTTATTAGCCTTACATGAAGACCTAAGCCATCAACCTCATTTATCTTACTTTGACCATTTTAGAACTCTACTACTTCCATAAATATCTCTGTATCTAACATAAGTGATAGCAATAAAAAGTGCTGCATAGAAGGAAGATAACTCTTCTTTTTCATATTTTATATATGGGAGATTATCCAATGAAATATTAATCTTTTTTTCTTGCCCATAATTTCTAGTTGTTCTTTTGGTTTGGTTGCTTGGTTTTGAGTTAGCAATGCTTCATCATAAACCATGATCAAATGATAAACCATGGTGTTTCCATCCCTCACCATGAGATGATGTGCCTAAGGTAGATCAGCATCACAAGAAGAAGGGAGGTATTTTGACGGCAATTAATGGGAATTTCCATCTTCAATTTAGGTCTTGTATCAAGGTTCTCCTACAGTTTGGATGGCCAACTATATGTGAAAAACCCGCTACAATAGAAGGAGATCAATCTTTGAAGTCTGGAAATTAGTCCTATAATGATAGTCAAAATGCTTGTTCTCGTTACTTTGGCAGTGAAGAGACTAAAGGGCATTTGGTTGGTAGTATTCATCTTGGTAATCTTAGATTACCATATATATTACCATGATGGGTAATTAGACATGATAATCTAGACAGTAATATTTGATTCTTGGTAATCCAAGATTATCATAAATCATGGTAATCTGATTCACATTTGGAAGATAAGCATCTAAAATTACCAAAGTCCAGCAATTTTGACTTTTATGTAAATATTTAATTAATTATATATATAATAAATACTTAATAATATTTAAATATTTAATATTATATTTATATTTAATATTAAATATATAATATATTATATTATATTAATATTGAATTTAATATTAATATAACTTTTGTTATTTTACATAGCATTATATACTTATATAATAATGTATAGTACTAAATTCAAAATCACTAATATTTATGACCTTCTAGCATATTAAATTATTATATTTAAATAATTTATAATATATATTTAATATTATTTATATTGTAAATATTATTTAATATATAAATAATATATATATAATATTTATTAAATATTTATAATCTAAATTAAAAAAATGATTTAAAGAGTTATAACTAAAGTTTACCTGCTATCAATTAACTTATATTTGAGTTTTTAATGCCATGTGGATCTATCCTAATAGGTTAATTGGGCCAGTAGATGAGCTCAAGCCATTAAAAATAGTATTAGAGTTGATCTGAGTATGTGAAGGTTATGGGAAGGAGGAAAGGGCTATCCATTCGATGGTAGTAGAGAGAAAGTCTAACCATAGCACGGAGCCACCCTTCTAGCACCAATTATCCCACTTATGATAGATTTTGGCTAACTTGTGAAATGTGATGAGGACAGTACTTGATAAAGGGGGTATGAAGGGCTATAGGATGATGATAAAAAGAAATTTTCATAATATAAAGCCATTCCGTAGCACAACGATCTCACTCAGGGTAGATTCTGGCTAACTTATGGTATGCAATAAGGACTCACATAATAAAGAGGAGAGATTATAATACTCCATGAATGAATAGTCCTACATTGAATGAAAAAAGAATGATGTAAAAAGTTATAACTCAAGTTCATCTACTGTCAATTAATTTGCACTTGAGTATTTAAGGCCACATGGACCCGACCAGCTAACGGATTAATTGAACTAGCAGATGGGCTTGGGGCCTTAAACACTCTATAAACTTTTCTCCAATTTAGTTGTTCAAGTATTATAAGAGTTTCTCTCTCTAACCTTGGCTTAAAAATTTTTGTTATGTTTCTAAAATTTCATTATAAGCATTTGTTTTTGCCCTTGTCAATACAAAGAAATGTAAAATTTTTTCTTCCATAAATTGGTCTGGAAGCACATGCATTCAAGGGATAGGAAGGGATTATACATGTGTTGTGAAGATCTACGGCATCGGGAGCAAATCACAATTTCTTTAGCTTTTCCATCGGATCCACAGATATCACACACTTTATCCTGCACAAGAAAAATGACATCATTGCCAACATAATTAGATGCAACAAGTTGAATTTTCATCATCTAATCAGATGATCAGATGTGCATATAAGAAAAGTTCTCCATGATGACAGCTAAAAGTATTTACCAACTATGTTGGCTTAAAGCATCTAGTGGAAATCATACACTTATTCATTTGATAAATTTCAGTTATTGTTGACAAAAATCTAGTGGAAATTATACACTAATTCACATTTGATAAATTTCAGTTATTGTTGACAAAAATCTAGTGGAAATTATACACTAATTCACATTTGATAAATTTCAGTTATTGTTGACAAAAATCTCCCAAGATATAATAGAGGAAGAGAGGCTATTCTTGGTTCCAACAGTAATTACAATAAAAAGGTCTAGTCTCATGCATGTTCAATTTAGTCCTATTTACATAGGTTATATTTAATATTCATATTGTTAAAACAACAGAAGAATAAAAGATCAATAAGGAAGATAAGAAAGTAAAACCAAACAAGAAAATAAATACATAGAGATACATGGTTCAGCCCACTGGCCTACATCCACGAGCAAAGAAAAGCAGAGAATTTCACTATTAAAAATATATATATGTTTCTTACTGAACTTTGAAATTACTATGATCTCTTTTCCACTGGAGGCTATTTCACATAAATCCTTGGACCTGCACACACTCAACAAGGCCCTTAAACTCTTGCAATAGCTCTCCTAGTTACCTAAAATACTTTGGGACTAGAGCCCTGAGACCTGGACCAGAGCTAGAGCTTGAGTCATCTTGAAAGCCATAGTTACCTATGCTTATATAAATGATGGATATATAGTGTACTATAAGGACAAGGACTAGAGTCTTATGCATATATGGAAACATATCCTGCTTTGTCTTTTGAATATGAAGATTATACGAAGTTGGACTAAAGTCCTACTTGGAAATGGAAAACATTTTCTACTTGAGCTTATAAATTCTAATACAAACTTTAACAAATTTCCACCTTGTTTAGAATTTGCAATACTAAAAAGATAGCTGAAATATTAGTTCACCTTCTCCACATGCCCCAAAGGAGATAACTCAAGTGCTGCATGCACTAATCAAGTTGAAGAAATGATCCTTAGACAACAACTCTCTCTTAACTAAACTCTCTAAATAAGGCTTTCAATCAACTAAACTTCATCAAATGAGCCTCTTGACCAACTGAGCTCATGAAATAAGCTCTTCATCCAGTTGTACTCACCTAACAAGGCTTCAAACCAACTGAGCTATACCAAATAAGCTTCTCATCTAACTAAGCTTACAAAATAAGGCTTTCAACCAACTGAGCTCTACCAAATAAGTCCTTTCAACCCATTAAGCTCACTAAATAAAGTTGTCCACTAACAAAGCTTACCAAAATAAACCTGTCAACTGACAAAGTTCACCAAATAAACCTCTCAACTAACTAATCTCACTAAATAGGCTTCTCAACTAACTCAACTTACTAAATTTGTTTCTTAAATTCTGTAAACAACTTCCAGATGCAACCCAATTTCCATAAATTGATAGCAATTCTATAGTGTATTATAGGTTTGGAAGCAAGACCCACATGGAACATTTGTTTGGTTGATAAGCATAACTAGGCTAGCCCTCCAAGAGTCACATCAAAAATGAGGCAACAAAATCTTTACAATACACATAATTGGGCTCCTTTACTAAGCCTAATTTGGACTTAGGTTTAGATCGAGTTAATCCTCTGCTTGAGCCTGACCAAAATTAAAACATGCCTTAATTTGAGCCTAAGCTTGACTCAAAGATAAGAAAGTCTAGCCCATGGCCCAGACCAAAGCCAACATGGTCGATGAGCTTTGGGCCGATCTGAGCCCACTTTTAGCCCTAGTTGTTAGAGACTATGGCAAGATGCTAAGCGTCTAAGGGGCATGCTCAGGTCTAAGCATAGGCCATGCCCTCCACATAAAGCTTCAAGATTCATGCAACTCAAAAATTAGATTATATATGAGGCAACACACCTCAAGATTCATGTAGATGCTACACTGCTTCAAGATCTATACTATGGCTACCTATTAGGGATAAAAGACTAGTGTTGCTACTATTGCTCCTCTACATGTGCTAGAACTTGGCTTTGATACCACTTATTGCGAAGGAAGCATGCTCTGATATCACTTGTGATATGAGCAAGCTCTAATACCACTTGTTGCGATAGCAGAAGCTCTAGTATAACTTGTTATGATAGCAGAAGATCTAACACCATTTAGTATAGAAAAGGCACTCAAGGACCAAAAGATCAATAAGGAAACAAGAGAGTAAAATTAAATAAAAGAGCAAACATATAATGATATACATGGTTCGACCTACTGGCCCATGTCCATAGAAAAAGGAGAGTAAAAATTTTTCTATCAAAAATATCTGAAATTATAAGACTTGTTTCTTATCAAACTCTAGAATTACTAGGATTTCTTTTCCACCATAGACTTTTTTTTACAAATCCCTAGACCCTTATATATCAAGCAAGACCTCTTGAACTCTGACAATAACTCTTTGAGTTATCCGAGATTCCTTGGGGCAAGATTTTTGAGGCTTAAACCTAAGCCAAAGCTAAAGCCTGAGCCTGAGCCACTTTGAAAGCCAAGATTATTTGTGCTTATATAGAAAATTGATATGTAGTGTACAAAAAGGAATACGACTAAAGCCTTACACATATATAGAAACATGTCCTCCTATGTCTTTTGAATTTGAAAATTACACGAACTATGACTAAAGTCTTACTTGAATTTGAAAACCTATCCTTGTTGAGTTTGTGAATTTGAAGATAAACTCTAACAAGTATGGCACTTTAACAAGGCTTAATTATGAAACCACCTGAAGATTGACACACTTGATCTTATGAACTTCAGACAATATCAATATGGTTTAAATGATAGATACTAATAATAATATACCTAAATAACAATAAACTCATGGAACTAATCCTTTTATATGGACAAAAGAGTGCTTTGACCAAGCTATATTTGCAAATCTTCCCCAAGTAAAATACCTAATCCTAGATGATCAATATGCCATGGCCTACATATTGTACCAGAGTTTGCTTTCTTACTTCATTTTACATGTAAATCCCCTTTCTTGGTTATGAAAAACCTCCTATTCACATGTGCAAATTTAAATTATAATAGAAATATTCACATTAGTATTATCCATGGTACTAATTTTAATGTTGGCACCATTGTCATAATATAATATTATTTCTAATATAATTGTAATACTATTGTGGCTATTATAATATCATATAAATAGTTTATACTATCATATTCAAATTATTGATAACATTAACACTAATTAATAATATTATTTTTAATAATGTTAAAATAATATTATAATAATAATTAAATATTATATAATAGTATAAAATATCATATATATCACAGTTATGATACCATAAATACAATAAAAATATTATATATAGCATAAAAAATATTTATAATATTATATAAATTAAATAATATAACATCACATATCATATATATGTATAGTATTTTTAAATATAATAATAAATGCAATAATATAATAAATATTTTAAAGTATAATTTGAAATTCTATATAAGCAATTAAAAAAATAATTTCGTTAGTTGCATAATATAATAGTATAATATATATTTAATATATATATATATATATATATATATATATATATATATATATATATATATATATATATATATATATATATATATATATATATATATATATTAGTATGATATTGTTTTTGCTGCTTTTTAGACATATGTCTTGTATTGGAGAAAATTATAGTGCCTTGGCTTGGCATTATTTCATTTTATAAACTTATGATATGTTGGAATCAATGTTCCCATTCCAAATTAATTACCAAATATATGAATGACCTAAATTTTAAAAAAATGAAACCATATTTGTCTCTCATTCCAATAGATCGAAGGTAATTTGAAAAATAAAATCAAACCATAAGGAATTTGTGACTAAAAGCGGATTCAAAATAATCTTTATTTCTAGCTTTTGGTTCCTTTGAATGTATCTGAAGATTTTTTTATGGATTTCTAAAAGAATATACAGTCAATAAGGTGAACCATAGCATAACTTTATTTTGTTATTTTATGGATTTTATTGATTTTTTTATTTTATTCATATCTTTATTTTGTTCATATCCTTTATCTGAATCATTTTAGGATCACTTTAACTTTTTATAAAAGCCATATCAAAATATTGATGTAAAGAGTCTCGTTTCATTATTTGCTTGTTATTTTTGTCTAAATTTTTCTTTACATCGTGTCAAATTCATGGACCTTAATCGCCTTTAATTATTCAATTCGTCATAAAAGGTTAACATATTTGGACAAGCTTTAATTACCATAGTTAATACATGAAAAGTTTATAGCAATAATAATAAATTTTTTGAGGCAAAGATCTTTTGCAACTTTTTAAACGTACACAAATAAGTGTTTTCATTATACGTATTGATGAACATTAAAGTATGGATTTAAGCATCCTATTAATTTTAAATCATAAATATTAGTATTTTAAAACCGCTGACCTAACACCAATAATTAAACGTTTCAAAAGTAATACATGCCCTTAATTTTATTATAAGTACACTGAACAATTTAAAAGAAAATTTAGGGATTTCTTTTGAACATCTTAAAATTTTTACTTTCTAAGAGGCATTGATTTTGAAAAAGAAAAAGAAGAAAAGTTTTCTGTGAATAGTTTGTTTCACTATCAGAAATTAACCTTCAGCGAGGGACAAAATCTCTTGATAAAAGTAAAAAGTCCTTCCTTTGAAATATTCGTCCCTTGAATATATGAGGTGTGGTGACCATGAGAGCCCAAACTATTTTCTCTAATAAAGCATAGGAATGGTGGTTTGAACTTGTGACCAAAGAATTCAAAGGCTAGACCCTTACCACTATGCCAATCTAATCATTAGCAACAAAGGGTGTAAACCCAAGGTTTTGATAAGATTTGAACAAGTTAAAGAGAGGAAGGAATGAATTTTTTTTTGGTTTAATTAATGGTATTAAAAATCAGTATATAATATTAATTTTATTTGACTTTTATTTTTATGCTAATGAGAGAATGACATATGATAGCTACAAGATTTTAAAATCACTAAAGGATTTCTAAGAAAAATTCCTTTATGATATTAATTTTTTATTTTTAAAAATATCTTACCAGCACCAAGGGATTTATCCCTTAGTAAATCTTTAAAGGATCAAACTTTTCTTACAAATCTCTTACTAAAAATTATTTTAATAATCACTCACTAATCCCTTGCAAATTACCAAGGGATTTTTAAGGAATTTATAAAGGAAAATATATCCTTAGCAAATTCCTTAGAGATTCCTTACTAAAACTACATTTAAATATAATTTAAAATCCCTTAAAATCCCTTTCTAATCCCTTGGTAATTTTTTGAGGAATATATATTCTTTGGTGATGTCCCTTGGTGAAAGGCTGATTTCTGGTAGTGGTTAAGATAAAAGTTATCCTAGACAAATAGGTAAATTTTTTAATAACATTGCTCTTAATTTTTTACCATAATCAAATGGTAAAAAAGAATTTAGTTTTCTTTTCTATTAAAAATTTTTATTTTTCTTTCTCTTTTGTGGTAACTAAATATACTAAGCCTAACTTAGCCAAATTTGGTGTAGTGTCTAATTAGACACTTTCTTTAGCCTACAAACTAGGTCCATCTAGCCTCAATGACTTCATATTCCGGTTTCCAATTTGGTTGACCTACGTTATGAGGCCCAAACCCATTGAGATAGCTCAAAATCAGGTTAAAGGCCCAATCCACTTGATTAGCTTGAGAGGAAATTTTTTTTTTAACTAAGTCTGCTCGCTAAGTTGACACAAGGAGAGATCGACCCTTGTTTACATGAGGGAGGGGGAGACTCTCGATTGGAGTTAGAGTCTCACCAACCTCTAGTTATGCTGAGACTTCGAGTTCCCATCAAAGCTAAGAAGAAAAACTAAAGCCTCATCTATAAACAAACTCTTCTTCCTCTTTGGAATTGGACCATCACCAATTCTCCATTGAGTTTGGCCCTCTGACACCTTGGAGGCTTGTTTACGATGAGAAAGAAGCGGTGCTTCATTTGCCTTAGGTCCTAGCTTGTCATCCTTATCATTGATGGTCGAATTCTACCAAAGAATTATTAGGATTTGAACATTAAGTGAATCCTTTGTTTTTGTTGAGGCTGGATTCTACCACGCCTCTATATTACTAATGGTCGGCCATCACCAACTCTCATAGATAAAATGTTGTTTTGCTATTTCTCTCTCTCTCTCTTTCCTAACTTGGTTATCATTGACTCTTGCTAGTGATCGTTGGTTGTGAGAATTTGGGCCAAACCCTAATGTGTTCGATTTTGGGATTTTCTTAGCATTGTCGATGATTGACCTCATCATCATTGTTTTCATATGGAAATTTTTTAGACTGATAGAGCTGATTGGTATAATGAAATTAAGAAATTAATTTGAGATATAACTATATGCTGATTAAATATAGCTTGGTGATATATTATGAATAGTATAATCATTTTTGATTAGGATTGTAGTGTTTGTACTTATAAAGTAAGTGATGAGTCAACTCTTCTAAATTTATCATATATTATTTTATACATATTACTATCTAAGGTTACACCTTATGAATATGTGGTTGTTGCCATATCCTAAGCTCAAAATTTTAGATTGGATATATAACACTTTTCTTTTTCATATATTTCTTAGTAGGGGTTAGCAATAGTTTAGGATAACACAAGAACTAGTACTAACTCAGCCTAATATAATCGAATTAGATCGGTTTAATTTTGAGTGTCAATAGAGTTGATTTTAGGTCCAAAATCTATAACTAAACCCAATTGACCCAAAGGAATAGATCTCTTTAGGTATAGTTCTTGATTCTAGAGAATGGTTCTTTGGTTTTGACCCGAGAATTGATCATCTACTTTTTGAAGAAAATTTAAAGAGAATTAAAATGCTCTCAAAGATTAAATCTGGAACATCACATGCAGTTCATAAGTTATCCACCATCTCTGCTAAAAGACCTTGAATTTTAGATTAGTTAATGAATATTATATATTTCTCTTATTAAATACAACTAAGAGAAAATTTGAAGCCTTTAGATGTTAGATATATGTTAAAAAAATAGTTTTAATTTGGAAGTGACTTATAGCTGAATCAATCTGATTTGGTTAATTTTGGTATAATTTATGGATAAAACCATTTCAAATACAGGTCCCAAAATTAATTCTAATTGGATCAGTTTTAGGTTCTGAACTAAAATCAACCTAATTCAATCCATGCTGGCCACTTATTTCTCAATGGCATGAGCCTAGGTTTTCTAGTTGACGACATGTTAGCAAGTTGTGCATCACAGAAAGAATCAAATCATCACTGGTTGTATTACACCAAGCACAAGGGCTGGCGGAAATAAGTATATATGTCTACGATCAACTAGTCCAAGATGGCGTACCCTTTGCGCTAAATTTCGACAGTGTCATAGGAAACGCTTCTCCTTTTTGCCACTATCATATATATTTCTTCCAAGATCTTCTAAGCTGGTAATGTTAATTAAGCTTCACAGCACTGAACTTCTTTGCCTTCTGAACATTGTGTTGATGGACCTATGATTTGATGCTTTGAGTATGTTAAAATTCAACTAGATCAAAAGCTTACAAACTACCTTTCTAATAGTATCTATATGTCTGTGGGCGTCCATCGCATAGGCTCCATCAACAAAGTTATATATCCTTTGATCCTTCGGACCTCGAGCGTTGGCGCATCAAGGATTTTGCCTGATATTTTGAGAAGAAATTTGCATGTTACGTACGTAGCTAGGCTTAATTACTCGGAACTTCTTATTGCATGTTATGCGTTAAACCAACACGCTACAGTACACAATAATGCGACTTCATATCTTGTTCATCAACCATCTATCGATTTAACAAAATTTTATTGCCCGATATGTCATATAAGACAGCAAGCTCACATGGAATGATTGTCGAGGACCTGGCTGAAAGATAGAAGAACTGAAGTCATGGAAAGAACTCAAGATAACAAGCCACTGAATCGAAGAAAATGTATAGAAAGTAACGAGGGTCGGCCACAGAAGTATATATATATATATATATATATATATATGTGTGTTAAGGTTTAGACCTTGATGAATAGCAATGGGATTCCCCGTTGAACAAGAACTAGAACTAAGGATTTCTAATCCTGTTAGGTTTAGACCTTGATGAATAGCAATGGGATTCCCCGTTCAACAAGAACTAGAACTAAGGATTTCTAATCCTGTTAGGTTTAGACCTTGATGAATAGCAATGGGATTCCCCGTTCAACAAGAACTAGAACTAAGGATTTCTAATCCTGTTAGGTTTACTTCTTGAAAAGGAGGAAGATGGGGAGGAGAAAGAAAGGGCTGCCGCCCTATGATGAGAGAAGGGAATTTTTGGGAGAAAAGAATCTGTTCTCTATTCCATCCAAACCCTAGAGACTAGAGTTTAAATACATCCACGAAGTGGCCAGGCCCAGACTCAACAAAAAACTCCCATGGACTAACCCAATGAGATTAAACTAATCCCCAAGCCCGTGTACACCCGTGACTTGATTTAATCTCAACCCTTGGACTCAAACCCAGCCCAATACAAGTTAGCCCACCTGGGCCTTGATAGCACCACACCAGGCCCAACAATCTCCACCTTGGTGCTTTCAAGGCCTCAGCACGTCCACTGTGTCCATCAGCTTTAACAACGAAATACACTTTTGAAAACTGTCCCGTGGAAGAACCTTAGTCAGTGCATCTGCTGGATTTTCTTTGGTGTATACCTTCACCAGCTCCACCTCACCATCTTCCACCAGCTCTCTGATCCTGTGGTATCTGAGGTCAATGTGCTTCGTCCTGGCATGATAGACTGCATTCTGCGCAAGCATCAGAGCACTCTGGCTGTCACTATGCACCTGGACAACCTTCTGATCAAGTCCCATCTCCAGCATCAAGCCCTTCAGCCAAAGAGCTTCCTTTGCTGCCTCTGTGATACCTATGTATTCTGCCTCCGTGGTAGATAAGGCTGTGATGGGCTGCAGACATGATCTTCACGATACTGGACCACCAAACAGGCTGAACACAAAGCCTGTTGTGGATCTCCTAGTGTCCACATCTCCACCAAAGTCTGCATCCACATACCCATATAACTGCCCACGAGCCTCCTTGGATAAGTTGGATCTCTCAGCACCTTCTTGCTGTCCATAGCAAATACCAACCCCAACTGTACCTACCAAGTACCTGAAGATTCCCTTTAGTGCTCGCCAGTGCTCCCTGCCAGGGTGCGCCATGAACCTGCTCACCTGGCTCACTGCATGGGCTATGTCTGGCCTACAACATACCATGGCATACATAAGGCTCCCAACACCAGAAGCATATGGTACCTTCTCCATCTCCTGAGCCTCCACCTCAGTCTGTGGTGACATGGTCTTCGATAAGGAAAAATGTGCTGCCAAAGGTAGTGCTGTCGGTTTGGCATCCTTCATCCCATATCGCTCCAGAATCTTTTTAATGTAGCCACCCTGACTCAGATGCAGCACACCTTTGGATCTATCTCTGATGATTTCCATCCCTAGGATCTTCCTGGCTGGCCCCAGATCCTTCATCTCAAACTCCCGAGACAAAGCTATCTTCAGTTCCTGTACAGCCTTCTCACTCTTGCATGCTATCAGCATGTCATCTACATACAAGAGTAAGTACATCCTAGACCCATCATCCAGATATTTAACATACACACAAGAATCATACTCACACCTGGAAAGTCCAATGCTCCTAACATAAGTGTCAAATCTCTTGTACCACTGCCTCGGCGACTGCTTCAGCCCATACAGAGATTTCTTCAGCAAACAGACTTTCCCATCTGATCTTGGTTCTCTAAACCCTGGTGGCTGCTCCATGTAGATGCTCTCCTCCAAATGACCATGGAGGAATGCTGTCTTCACATCCATCTGCTCCAGCTCCAAGTCCTGAGCTGCTACAATACTCAATAATAGTCTGATGGAAGTGTGCCTGACAACTGGAGAAAATATCTCACCATAATCGATGCCTTCTTTCTGAGAGTATCCTTTGGCCACTAGTCTTGCCTTATACCTGATACCCTCTTGTTCTGAAGCTCCTTCCTTGCGCTGATAAACCCATTTACAACCAATGGGTTTCTTTCCTTGTGGCAGCTGGACCACCTGCCACGTATTATTGCTGTGAAGAGACTGCATTTCCTCTGCCATAGCATGGATCCACTATCTCTATCCTGACTTTCCATAGCCTCCTCATAGGTGAAAGGGTCTCCATTCGCTGTCACCAGGGCATATGACAACGAATCCTCGAAGCCGTATCGAACTGGTGGTCGCACGTTCCTCCTGGGCCTTTGCTGTGCGATCCCAATATCAGTCCCCTGTCCAGCTGCATCCTGCTGAACTCCCTGGCTTCTACCCCCTCTGTCAGTCCTCTCCACCTGAATCTCAAATCCTCCTGGTCCACTAGCAAATGGCACAACTGTATAGGAGGTTGTCTGACTAGTGTTACCGTGTTCTACCTCCTGTAGTCCCTGCTGTGCATCCATGCCACTTCTGTTCTGGAGGATTGAGCTCTCATCAAAGGTTACATCTCTGCTGATGACAACCTTCTTCTCCAAGGGGTCCCATAGCCGATACCCCTTGACTCCTCGCGGGTAGCCTAGGAACACCATCTTCTTAGACCTGGCATCCAACTTACTCCGCTCCCCAGCTCCAACATGCACATATGCTGTGCATCCAAACACCCTTAGATGGTTTAGGCTTGTCTTCCTTCCAGACCATATCTCCTCTGGAATGTCTCCATCTAACCTGGTGTGCGGTGACCGATTGACCAAGTAGCTAGCTGCATCTACTGCGTCAACCCAGAACATCTTTGGAAGCCCTGCCTGCAGCCTTAAGCATCTTGCCTTTTCCAATAGTGTTCTGTTCATCCTCTCAGCCACCCCATTCTGTTGAGGAGTTCCCATCACCGAGAAGTGCCTTCTGATGCCCCACTCCTCACAAAAAATCTGGAACTCCCTGCTGGTGTATTCCCCGCCATTATCAGACCTCAGACACTTCACACTTTTACCCTGCTCCTTCTCCACCTCAGCCTTCCAGATTTTGAACTTGGTGAAGACCTCTGATTTCTCCTTCATAAAGTAGATCCACAGCTTCCTTGAGAAATCATCTATCAGGGTCATAAAGTATCTGGCCCCATTCCTTGCAGAAACTGGGGCTGGTCCCCAGACATCTGTGTGTACTAACTCCAGGGGTTCAGCACTCCTAGCTGTGCTGACTGAGAACTGTACTCTCCTCTGCTTTCCCATCTGACAAGGCTCACATATCTCCATATCTCCGCTACTCAAGTCTGGAAGCAGACCTCTCTTGCTCAGTTCTTTCATCCCCTTGTCTCCCATGTGGCCCAGGCGGTAATGCCACATCCTGTACACATCCCGGGGATCTTGCTCCACAGCTGCCACCTCAGATTTCACAGTCATCACAGAGCCCTCCATCTTGTATAGATTATTTTCCAGCCTCCTTTCTCTCATCACCACCATGGCTCCATTGGAGATGTTCAGAACTCCACTCCTGGCACGACTGCTGAAGCTGTATCCAGTCCGCTCCAAGTACCCCAGTGATACCAGATTCTTCTTGAGTTCTGGAACATGCTTCACACTGGTAAGAGTGCGCACCATACCATCAAACATCCTCACCCTCACTGTGCCAATACCTGCCACCTTGCAAGGGTGATTATCTCCAAGAGTCACATTCCCCTCCTCAACCTCTGTGTAAGTACTGAACCACGACCGGTTGGGAGTGTAATGATGAGAACAGGCTGAATCCAAGGTCCACATCTCTGTGCTGTGCCTGTGATCATCTGATACAACCAAGAGATCATCCTCCACCTCCTGATCTGCAACTGTACTCACAGACTCAGATCCTCCTTTTTCTTCCTTCTGATTTTTCCACTTAGGACAATTCTTCTTAAAATGTCCTACCTCTCCACACTTATAGCACTTCAGCTCTCTCTTGCCTTTCCTGGACTTTGATCGTCCTCCAGACTTACTTCTGTCCCTGCCCCTACCTCTGCCTGTCCTTTCCCCAACTGATAGACCCTCCTGGGGAACAGCTTCCTTGGTCATCTTCTCCCTCTGCTCATTCGTCCGAAGCACCGAGACAATATCTTCATAAATTAATGTCTCCTTCCCATAGAGCAGTGTTGTGACCAATGAGTCATAAGACGTGGGCATTGAACATAAAAGCAGAAGTGCTTTATCTTCTTCCTCCATCTTGACCCCGACATTCAGAAGTTCATTGCTCATCTGGTCGAATATCTGGATGTGACCCAGCACATCTCCACCTTCTGACATCCGAAGGCTGTAGAGGCGCTTCTTCAACATCAACTTGTTGCACATATTCTTCCCCATATAGAGGGTGTGCAACTTCGTCCAGAGTCCCTTCGGGGTCTTCTCCTCCAGCACTGAATAGAGGACTGAATCCGCCAGACAGCCCCTGATCATTGAACATGTCTTCTTCTCCAATGAAATCCACTGCTTGTCTGTCATCCCATCTGGCCTTTCCTCCAAAGCCAAATCTAAACCCTGCTGCACAAGGAGGTCCTCTACCCGGACTTTCCACATGGAGAAACTTCCCTTCCCATCAAACTTCTCAACCTCTATTTTTATGCTACTCCCCATGGCCAATTTCAAAAATAGCACAAAAATAAATTTTATAAAATAGAGAAGTACCTTGACGAGATTCTGTTGAAATTATTTCAACTCCTTGAAGGCCTCCAGATTACTCCTTGAACCAGGCTCTGATACCACTTGTTAAGGTTTAGACCTTGATGAATAGCAATGGGATTCCCCGTTCAACAAGAACTAGAACTAAGGATTTCTAATCCTGTTAGGTTTAGACCTTGATGAATAGCAATGGGATTCCCCGTTCAACAAGAACTAGAACTAAGGATTTCTAATCCTGTTAGGTTTACTTCTTGAAAAGGAGGAAGATGGGGAGGAGAAAGAAAGGGCTGCCGCCCTATGATGAGAGAAGAGAATTTTTTGGGAGAAAAGAATCTGTTCTCTATTCCATCCAAACCCTAGAGACTAGAGTTTAAATACATCCACGAAGTGGCCAGGCCCAGACTCAACAAACAAAAAACTCCCATGGACTAACCCAATGAGATTAAACTAATCCCCAAGCCCGTATACACCCGTGACTTGATTTAATCTCAACCCATGGACTCAAACCCAGCCCAATACAAGTTAGCCCACCTGGGCCTTAATAGCACCACACCAGGCCCAACAATATAATCACCCAGCCTTCCCTGATCAAAACCGTGTTGATCTCCTCAACACCTTCTTCACTGAAGACCAAGTTGACAGTAGCACAGTGAGTCTTATTTCTCATTTTCTAGCACTTAATTAGTACACGGTACTGCTCTCTTTGCTAATTAAGGATTGAGAGACAGATCCTATGATGGCGGCTACAGAAGAGCTGAGTCTTTTGGGTAAGGAGTTGCATTTGGTTTTAAGAGTTCATGGTGGTGAGGGGTGTGGATGATTGAGAAGAGAGGAAGGTGAAGTGGAAAGGGAGAAGAATTGGATTTGAAACTTCAAGTAGGTCATGAGTCAAAAGCCTGATCATAGGGAATATTTCTTTTTGATATAATACAATATGTAAAGTTGGTTTTGTTTCTTCACGTGAAAATTATAGCAGAAAAGGAGCAGATGGCCAACCAGGAGAAATCGGTACCGGTGTGGTGCCAGGGAAAAATTATCACTCCTGAAGAATGAATGATAGCTAAGGTTAGCAATGATCATGTCTGGAAAAACCGAATGACCTTAGGAATTGAAATGTTTAATGATCAGCGGACATGACACAAAATCTTTCATGCATATGCGAGACTCCCCGGCCCCACAAGGCATTTTATTTGCTGTTTCATTGTATTTTCTTGTCGATATATATGCTTTTGTGAAGATATATAATTAAGCCTGTTAAATGGACTAGAACTAAGCAGAGCTTAATATATTGTAAAGAATATTTTGTCATTGGTGGACACTCAAGCAAGATTAGAAAAAGCTATGAAGTTCAAATGGAAGGTCTCATAGCCTCAATGATTTTATTTTCAATATTTTTTTCTATTTCTGATTTCATGTGGCGGCTTGAGTAAGACCATCTATTGTATAAGAATTATAATATTAGATGTTAACTTCTATGGATAACTTTTTGCATACTTGCAAAAATTATTCTTTCACACGAAAAAATGTTTTTATATGTGAAGGATCTTCTTGCTGATTTGAAAAGCTTCTGAATGAAAATTCTGAATACACAAATGAACAACAATCACTTGGATTCTCTTCATAACTTGTATTCTGAAAGTCTCAGGTCTAGTTTCAGAGCGATGATCAAAGTTGAGTTCTAGAAAAAGGTTGTTATTGTACAGAAGTTTTGAAGAAAATGATTGTATTGCTCTCTTTTTAATTGTAGTTGCTGACAAAAAATTCCTGTATAAAACCACATATGAGGCAGGCTCTTGTCCTCTAATTAATAGTCATTTGAGAACATCGAAAACTTCCATTGGATGGCGATTAGTTGTTCTTTTGGGCTTTGTATTCATCATGTTTCTTTTGCCTCCTGGGTTATAGTACGGAATCCCTTGTGAGCACTTGAATGAGAATAACATTGAGCGTCGAACACTGCCCATTAGAAGGTAGTATATATCAACATGATTGGCAATTGCTTTATCATCTTTCATCACACAAGCTATAACCATGCGGATTATTGGCTGGGATAGCATGCAAGCAAGTTTTCAAAATACGACGTGCTCTTTAGTTTCTATCTAATCTGCTTGGTTGCCTAAAATTAGAGGTTGGTGTTGTTGGCTGCTCATCACTGTGAAAAGATGATTCAAGTAGAGAGCAGACTCAGGCCAACTTGCAGTAGCATCAGAAACCTAAGGATTAAGGGCTGTTTCGATTGGTTGCTGAAAGATCTTTAAGCCGTTGCCGGTCAATAGTTATGCAAGACAGCTGTGTTGGCCAAGAGCGAACTCAAACAGGCCAATGACTTTTACTGGATTCTCTGGGCTTAAGCCTTGACCGTGCCAAGATTTCAGAGGGCTGAGCCGTGGCCTACTCTCCCACATATATTTGGCAATTGCAATAACATAACAATCATCAATTTTGTTATCAGGTTGGACCATTTCGACATGTTAACAATCCCTGCATACTCTTCGGGGAAAACCAGATTCTCTCTCATATGAAAGTTTCCTGAGTCTTCACATGGTTCGCCATAATAATCATAAATGCATGGAGGCTCGGATGCATGAACCTCTTCCAAACATTGAATTTTATCAACCAAGCAAACGTCATGCCAGCAAAGTAAGGCAGATTTCTGTCAGCATTTGAATTGAAAAACACATTCATATATATTGCACCCCCATGGAAAGAAAGAGAAGGTACAGAGTACCGAGGCACACATTTAAGTCGACGGTATCCAATTCTTTGGTTTCTTGCCTTGATCAGAGGCATGGTATGGAAAGAAACTTTGGTCTAATTTCCTTCCAAATATACAAATTATTTGGAGGAAGAATTTATTATCTAATTTAGAAAGAAATTTATAAATTCTATTTAGAAAGAACTTCATAAACAATGCTGTCATATCTCAAAAAAAAAAAAAACTCATCTTTATTGTCCGTCAATGAATAGCACACTCATAAAGAAGCAATCAAAACTAATAAAATAAAAACATCCCCATATGCCAGGTAAATAGGTTCTAAATCTAAGTTTAAAGCTCAGCATGTTATCTTACGAAATTCTTATAAGCCATCTTCTACATTCTTAAGTTGACTCGACTGTCAAAGAGTCCCTTAGCGATAATATATTTTCAAACCTCTTTTACTCTTTTATATCAAAACAATGGATCAAGATGCATTCTCATCTATAAGATAATAAAGACACTACCATTTGGCAAGAGACCAAATAATCGATATATGAGCTGGTGGGGGTTCTGTTGCAACTGAGCAAGTTAACCTTCTGCCAGTTATCCCCTGTACGCTGAAACAACGTCATAAAATCGATAAGGCACCATGAGCATACAACCGTTAGAAGAATATTGGATGAGCCAAAAAAATCATAAAACTAAATGCCACTTTTCATGACCTACACAGATACCTAAATAATAATAGAAGTCTGAGCAACAAAGTAATAAAGGAAGCAATAAAACTATGAAGAAGCCTAGCTAAATAGGAGAAACAGAGTTTTCTTGCTTCTGTCCATGGCAAAATAAAATATCTCAAATAAAGAAAGCAACCATGTTGTGATTTTTTATCTATTCATTCCCTTTAAAATCATATTTACCATACATCTCTCAGTACCCACACTGCATAAAAATCCATGAATAATTTGACTAAGTACACTCCACACTTCGAAGGAAAAAGAAACAGAATTGTTTTTTTTTTTTTTAAACAAAGAAAGACTAAAGTGGATGATAACTAAATGAGAGTCCAACTTAACAGAATACAAAGAAAAAGTTTGTATTGTCTCTAATAATCTAACCGTTATTGTAGGACTTTTACAAAAATGGAACACCATACAAAAACAGTGCCACCTCTCTCTTTTCTGTCTTTCACTGTCAAAATGATTTTATCAGATGACAGTCGCACCTCTGTTCATTTAATCAAAAGCCACTGGTCCACCACAACCTTTCACCACCCATGATAAATAATACATAATGCCCACAACTAAAGCACAGGCCCATTGGAAACTTTGAACTAAAGACTATATTCATGAAAAACCTTAAAGATTATATACATCAAAAAAGAAAACGCGACCTAGTCTTAAAGTACATAGACCTAGATATAGTTAAATCACATCCCATGACCTGTGTGAAATATAACCCACATCAAAATCTCTACTTAATGTCCCTGCGCACCATTCCATCAAAACAACAGTAAGCCACATGTATAGATTGGCATGAAGAAAAAGAGGCACATTAAAGAGACTGCAGATTACAGCATATCTTGAGTATGAGTGAGCGCGTGTGTGCGCACATATGCATAAACATATATGTATACATAGATAAACAGCACATGCATGTGTATTCATATACATAGGCACATAAAATGTGTATACACACAAATATATGAATGCATGCATATGGATGCAACCAACCACAAAGGAAATTAAAAAGAAAAGTGTTAAAAATCAAGAGAAGTTTGGAGATGAGATATGGAAACAGCTGGAGGAAGACAAATACACATGAAACTGTTCATTAAATAACAAAGGTGATTATGCTAGCTATTATACTGGATGGAAAGATTGAGACCAAGATTATTTATCATAAATTCACATGGAAAAACAACTTACATCAAAAGCAAAAGCTATGTATTGCACAATACTGTCAGACATTCATATGACTATCAACCTTAAAACTTGCTGAGGTAGATAAAGAACATCAAATTCGACATCCATCAGATGGTAATATTCTAATATAAGAGTGTCCAAAATTGGAACTTTAAAACTCACAGATGAAGAGAGTGGAAACAGATCTCACCTCCAATACGTACCCTGCAAATAAAACGAATAAGAAATGTTCATGCTAGAATGAAAGTTGTGGAAAAAGATGCCATCAATAAACAGAGAAACTAACCTCGTTGCTGATGTTTAAAATATTGCTACAGTAGTGATTCTTTGCCAAGTAATTTTTTGTTGGATAGTGCAATGAAGAACTGCAATGTCTACACTAAATCTGCAAAGAAATGGTGAGAGCATTTGAAGATATGAGATTTCTTTTTTAAAAGAAAAGTCACAAAGGCAAACTAATAAAATTCTTAACCAAACACACACACACACACACAATAAAGAAAAACAAATAAGACCAGCAAAGAAAAGGATGAAAGAACCAAATTTTCATCAAATACAAAAGCCTACAAAAAGCAAAATGAAAGGATAAAAAAGAAAGAAAGAAGAAGGCTTACAACTAATATTGAAAAGCAAGATTTTATTTTTACTCTTTTTTTTATTGGGGGGGGGGGGGGGGGGGGGGGGGGGTGTGGAGGGGCAGGAGGGGATCTAAGCCTATGAAGACAAAAGGCTTGTGAGCACAAAACACAATCTAGGAAAATAATCCTTAGAGAAGATAAGGTGTGAAAAAAGTATGTTTCAGGTTAGCTCATCAAGCATGAAGGACATATAATTGGGCATTGAACTTATAACTAAAAATAATAATATAATGCTAGATGAATTATTTATTAGTCTGCTGGTATCTGTATCACATCCTAAAATGAATCTCAAAGTCCACCTGGATGTGATCTGTCATATTGCAAACCAATTATTATTAATTCACAGTGCTAAAACCAAAAATAGTACTAGATCTCATGGATTAGGTAAAGAGGTCTAATGATAAGACCTAACAAAAAAAATGATAAGAATATTAAGAAAAAAAGGCCAACCATCAATGCTGTGGTTAAAAATTGTCAAAGTGACTTTCTTTAAAATTTCACTGAAGATACAAGTATAGTTTACAATATCCAACCAGTTAAACTACAGTCATGGAAACCCTCTCCCATCAACCAAATTGGCGCACACAGTATAAAGGTCGCACTGAAACATAGAAGATAGAACAGCACAAATACAAGGTCTGCTGAGAACGTTTATATCTTACATAATCAAATGAAAGAGAGACGCAACAATATGAACAGCAACAATGACCATCGATTTGTCATAATCAGTACTTAAATAAACCAATGTCAGATTATCAAGGTACAAACGTTTAACTTCAGTACAAAAAAGGGGGGAAAAGAAAGAAAATCACCACTAAGTAGATTTGGACCTACTGCAGCCCTTAAACCCACTCATATCTGACTGATTTGATAACAAAGGACGATTCTAATTTCTAGCAGATTAAAAGTTAGCTCAGAAACTTGAACAATCATTGCAAGAAATCAATAAACAGAGAAACTAACCTCGTTGCTGATGTTTAAAATATTGTTACAGTAGTGATTCTTTGCCAAGTAATTTTTTGTTGGATAGTGCAATGAAGAACTGCAATGTCTACACTGAATCTGCAAAGAAATGGAGAGAGCATTTGAAGATATGAGATTTTTTTTTCAAAAGAAAAGTCACAAAGGCAAACTAATAAAATTCTTAACCAAACACACACACACACACACACACACACACAATAAAGAAAAACAAATACGACCAGCAAAGGAAAGGATGAAAGAACCAAATTTTCATCAAATACAAAAGCCTACAAAAAGCAAAAATGAAAGGATAAAAAAGAAAGAAAAGAAGAAGGCTTACAACTAATATTGAAAAGCAAGATTTTATTTTTACTCTTTTTTTTTTTTTTGGGGGGGGGGGGGGGGGGGGGGTGCAGGAGGGGATCTAAGCCTATGAAGACAAAAGGCTTGTGAGCACAAAACACAATCTAGGAAAATAATCCTTAGAGAAGATAAGGTGTGAAAAAAGTATGTTTCATGTTAGCTCATCAAGCATGAAGGACGTATAATTGGGCATTGAACTTATAACTAAAATAAATAATATAATGCTAGATGAATTATTTATTAGTCTGCTGGTATCTATATCACATCTTAACATGAATCTCAAAGTCCACCTGGATGTGATCTGTCATATTGCAAACCAATTATTATTAATTCACAGTGCTAAAACCAAAAATAGTACTAGATCTCATGGATTAGGTAAAGAGGTCTAATGATAAGACCTAACAAAAAAAATGATAAGAATATTAAGAAAAAAAGGCCAACCATCAATGCTGTGGTTAAAAATTGTCAAAGTGACTTTCTTTAAAATTTCATTGAAGATACAAGTATAGTTTACAATATCCAACTAGTTAAACTACAGTCGTGGAAACCCTCTCCCCATCCACCAAATTGGCGCACACAGTATAAAGGTCGCACTGAAACATATAAGATAGAACAGCACAAATACAAGGTCCGCAGAGAACGTTTATATCTTACATAATCAAATGAAAGAGAGATGCAACAATGTGAACAGCAACAATGGCCATCGATTTGTCATAATCAGAACTTAAATAAACCAATATCAGATTATCAAGGTACAAACGTTTAACTTCAGTACAAAAAAGGGGGGAAAAGAAAGAAAATCACCACTAAGTAGATTTGTACCTACTGCAGCCCTTAAACCCACTCATATCTGACTGATTTTGATCACAAACGACGATTCTAATTTCTAGCAGATTAAAAGTTAGCTCAGAAACTTGAACAATCATTGCAAGAAATCAAATAAAACCATGGGAAAAAAAACTATACACCATAGATTTCAACAAGTCAAGAACTGAGTCAGATAATCACATGAAAGGATGAGAACAAGCCAAGAAACCCTGTCTTTACCAAACTCAAACCTTTGCATGGCCCTACCAGACGAGCCATTTCGATTGAAAACCCTTCACCTACTTCTGCTACAAAGAATCAAATCACTCCTGATATGGCTGATCCAACGCCATCAGAATAAACGATAACGGCGACTGACGGAGGCCCTCTCGGCCTACTAAGCCCCCTCTCTGTATCGGCCTCAAGCCACAGCTCCCAGGCCTCATGAACAATGTCTCAACCCCCGAGACCCCCTTGGTCTCGGGCTGCATGAACAGTGCTTGGCCTCGAGTTCCACCCTTGGCCTCAAGCCACAGCTCCCGGGCCTCATGAACAGTATCTCGACCCAGAGACCCCCTCGGTCTCGGGCTGCATGAACAGTGCTTGGCCTCGAGTTCCACCCTCGGCCTCAAGCCACAGCTCCCGGGCCTCATAAACAGTATCTCGACCCTCGAGACCCCCTCAGTCTCGGGCTGCATGAACAGTGCTTGGCCTCGAGTTCCGTCCTCGGCCTCAAGCCGCAGCTCCCGGGCCTCATGATCAGTATCTCAACCCCCGAGACCCCCTTGGTCTCGGGCTGCATGAACAGTGCTTGGCCTCGAGTTTCACCCTCGCCCTCAAGCCACAGCTCCCATCCTCATGAACAGTATCTCAACCCCCGAGACCCCCTCGGTCCTCGACCTCAAGTCACAGCTCCTGGGCCTCATAAACAATATCTCAACCCCGGAGACCCCCTCGGTCTCGGGCTGCATGAACAGTGCTTGGCCTCGAGTTCCACACTCGGCCTCAAGCCACAGCTCCCGGGCCTCATGAACAGTATCTCAACCCCTGAAACCCCCTCGGTCTCGGGCTGCATGAATAGTGCTTGGCCTCGAGTTCGCCCTCGACCTCAAGCCATGGCTCCCGGCCTCATGAATAGTATCTCAATCCCCGAGACCCCCTCGGTCTCGGGCTATGTAAACAGTGCCAGATGCATGATCTGGCCCGCTCCGGGCCACCTGGCATACTCACGTAATCCGCCGCACATCCAAGCAGGGTGTGGCCATACCTTATAATGGCGTATGGTCCATCATATGTCTATCACTGTGCATGGCCATACCCCGTTATAGTGTACGGTTCACCACCTGCTAGAAACTGTGTGCAATTACATCATGCGGTGGCACGCACCATGTATAACCACCAGTGCGAGACACCTGTGAGGCCGCACTGGCAGGTGACGCAGGACACCTCCGGCATGCACGGCGACAGTACGATCTGTCACTGTCAGCCTCATCTTTTGTCTGTTATTGAACGGGGCACCTTGAAATCAACAATCTTTAGGAATGGAAGGGTGTATCTTCGAACAGGTATAAAAGCATACGCTCACGCTGTAAGTAAGGATCCATGAACTCTGGTTTTCCTAGCTCCTTCCTACTAGTTAAGCCCCAACTGTCTAGCTTCCTGGGGGCTAGACAGTTATCGTCTGTTCCTGAGTGACTAACTTGAGCGTCGGAGGGTCCCTACCGGAGCATCCGGTCTCCGAGAACTTTTCTTGCAGGAGTCCAGCGAAGAGGACATCCGTTTCCCCTGTGCTCGAGGAAAGTGACTCGGCGTCAACATATTGGCATGCCAGGAAGGGGGTGAAGAGAAAGACATCGAACCGGTAATCTACAACCTCTCTCTCTCTCCGAGCTCTTGAGCTATGTGTGAAAACCCATGCGAAAGGGGTCTCTGTCAGTTGCGCTGGGGGGTAGCGCCAAGAAGCCGATCCGCTGACGGTTGCCCCCTCATCTCCCCCGGCCGGTGCTCCGGCACCATCGCGTCTTCAGGAGGCTGGACATTCCGCTCCCTCGATCGGTGTCCCTGCGCCTCCTCCCCAACAGCTCCAGGAAGACCGGTTTTCTGCTCTAACCATGCAAGTCCAATCCTTGGCGGCAGCGGTTCAAGGCCTGCAGCACCAGCAGGTGGCTCTGCAACAGTCGGAGCCATATCCATCAGTCCGGGGGTGGTGCAACCCAGCCAGCATTCTTCCCGAAGGAGATCACCGATCCCGAAGGCTCGCCACCATCATGCTTTGCCCAAACCTCCCCACCGAGGAGCCTTTAAGAGACCCCGATCGCCTTCTCGCCACGCCAATATTTCTCCCAAGCGGCGACACGGGAAGGAGGTGGAGCGCCCTCGCTGACATCGCCGTCACCCTTCCCCGTCCTCAGAATCCTTGGGGGAGGGGTCCTTCGATGGCAGGATAGCCTGCCGAGCCATGCGTCGACTCGACAAATATAACCAGCGGTTGGAGGAACTCAGCCGCTGAGTCACTCACCTGCCAGAGGCGGACTATGACAGCCGGCCTTCGCTATCCTGCCATATCATGGAAGAGCCCATCCCCACCCGGTTCTGCCTTCCCCAACTAGATCCATATGACGGAACCACGGATCCCCTAGACCAACTGGAAAGTTATAAGGTTCTCATGCAGGTCCAGGGGCCACCGATTCGCTCATGTGCATCGCCTTTCCTGCCATCCTGAAGAAGGCTGCCCGGGCTTGGTACTCTCGCCTGCCGCCGCGGAGTATTGATTCTTTCCGTCAGCTGGAAAGAGCCTTCTTGGCCTATTTTGACGCCTGCCGGAAGATTCCAAGGGTGGCTGACAGCCTCTTCGCTGTCCAGCAGAAGAGCGGCGAGTCCTTGCGAGATTACGTTGCTCGGTTCAAGGAGGCAGCCCTGAAGGTCTACAATCTTAAAGACTCAGTGGCCACCTTGGCCTTGAAGCGAGGGCTCCGTCTGTCTCGCTTCACGTACTCCTTTGACAAGAAGCCGCCCGGATCTTACGCTGAACTTTTGACTCAGGCCCAGAAGTATATCCGCGCCGATGAGGCTGATTTCTCTCGGCGCGAGGCGAGCGGGAGTGTCCTCAAGAAGTCGACCCGCCCTGAGCCTGTCGAAGTTCGACCTAGGAAGCCCGAACCTCCCCGCCGACCAGACAACCGTCCTCGAGTCCCAGCACAGAGAGATAGGCCCTACACTCCTCTGCTCGCCCCTATATCGCACATCTTGCTCGAGATCGAGGGTGAATCTTATTTTCAGCGCCCACCTCCAATAAACCCAAAAATCCCCCGCAACAAGAACCTTTACTGCCACTATCACCGAGACTATGGATACGACACCGACGACTACTGTCAGCTGAAAAAGGCGATAGAGGATCTTATCCAGTGTGGCCATCTGAAAAAGTTCATTCGAAGGAATAACCTATATACTCCTGGTCTGTCAGCGCCTCCACCATCGATGATCGATAACGCTCCAACCGAGAAGACGGTGGCGATGATTTCCTGGAGGGCAAGTGGCCCACCCAAAAGGCCGAGAGGGGAGGGGGAGTTAGATCCTGTAATTTCTTTTCTAAAAAGGACTTAGAGGGGATGGTGAATAAAAATGATGATAGCATCGTTGTATCCATAACGATTGCTAAGCACCCTGTAAAAAGAATTCTGGTTGATAGTGGGAGCTCAGTGGATGTTTTGAGTTATGATGCTTTTGTTCGCATGAACCTGTTGCCCGACCTGCTCCGGCCCGTCACCACGCCCTTGATGGGGTTCACTGGAGACTCCGTGAAAGTTGAGGGGGAGGTCACTCTTCCCATCACGGCTGGCATGGCCCCGCGCCAAAGCACAGTCTTCATGAACTTCCTTATGGTCCGAGTGCCCCTCGCCTATAATGCAATCCTTGGGAGGCCTGGGCTCAACCTTTTGGATGCTGTCATATCCACTAAGCGACTCCTCGTAAGGTTTTTGTTGATCCATTCATTGATTTTGATGATTAATAAAGGAATTGAGTATATTTATTTGATTACTAATGGATTTTATAAGTGTTTCAGGACTTAAATTTATTTGATCAATTTAAAGGAATTAAGAAATGAATTTTGAATCAAATACAAATCAGAGATTTCAAAGTTTCAGAGCTTGGAGTCGACACCTAGAAAGTCTGGAGCCGACCCCATGGCCAATTCAATTTTAATCTAATTTTTGATACAACCTGGAGCCGACACCTAGAGTTTCGGAGCCGACACCTAAGGTTTCGGAGTCGACACTTACTGTGTCTGGAGCCGACTCCGATGCAGGAACAGAACGTTGATTTTTCTGAGCATCCTGGAGCCGACACCTACAGTTTTCGGGAGCCGACACCTGACGACGGCGAGCCGACACTTACTTTTGCGGAGCCGACTCCACGACGAACTCAGATTTTACTATTTATGGAAAAACGATTCGGAGCCGACACCTGAAAAGCTGGAGCCGACTCCAACCCACCTGGACAAAAATCAAAAATGCCAGATCAGCTCTAACGGTAATATTTTTGATTTCTGACATCTAACGGCTATTTTTTATGAATGGAAAATCCTTCCAGGTACACTCCAACGGCTAGATTTTCACCCAAAAATGAATCAAAGGAAAATCTATAAAAAGGGAAAAAACAACCGTTTGAAAAAATAGAAAGAGAGAATAGAAACGGATAGACAAAAATCAAAATCAAAATCCGAGAAGTCTTGAGCCTTATATCCAAGAGAGGAGCTTTCAAGTTCAAAACCTTCCACTCCACAAAGCTCAAAGAAGAATCCAAGCCGTTCAAATAGAGAAAAATCGGAGGATTCTCAACTAGAAGAAAGAGACCAACTTTTCAATCTTCTCAACTGCATCTACTGTGAAGAATCGGAGCTGAGGCTTGATTCAACCCAGCAAGGAGAAGAGGAAAAGAAGAAAAGAAGAAAAGCTCAAAGCCAAACAACTTCAAACCAGGCTTTTCTAAACCTATTTACTTTTCTTTGAATATTTGCTCATTAAGGAGCTGTGAAAATTTGTAAAACATTCTTATACTTGTTTGTGCCTAGTTCAATCAAAGGGGATTGAACTAGTGGAGGTTGTTAACCTCGGGTCAAGCTAGTTTTGCTTGAGTTTTGGGTTGTGTGCTGGTGAGCCCGAAAAACCGGCTGGGTTCGTTGTGATCCCGGGTAAAACAACAAGTTTGAGTTGTGAACTTGTAAAACAACTCGGCTGTAATCGAGGTGATTATAGTGTGGACCCAAGTAGGATCTTGGGAGTGGACGTAGGTGTTGGATACACCGAACCACTATAAAATCTTTGTGTTTGCCGTGCTTCCATTGACTCTATCTCTATCTCTGTTTTATTCGCTGTACTTTGTATTTACATTGCATTTGTTTTCATTCATCTTAAGCAAACAATTTTTTAAAAGGCTAAATTTTTAAAGAACCCAATTCACCCCCCCTCTTGGGTTGTCATCTGGGCCAACAATTGGTATCAGAGCAAGTGCTCATTAGATTTTGATCACACGATCAAGAGCTAAAGATCCAAATGGCAACTCAAGTTGGATCATTTGCCGAAGGTCATTCTACAAATAGACCTCCTTTGTTTAATGGTTCCAACTATTCTTATTGGAAAGCAAGAATGAGGATATTCATTCAAGCTTCTGATTATGAATTGTGGGGTGTTATAACTAATGGACCTAGTACACCCACACACGTTGTTGATGGCACTATTGTTCCTAAGCCCGAAAGGGATTGGAATGATAATGATAGGAAAATGGCACAGCTCAATGCTAAGGCCATGAATGTCTTATATTGCTCTTTAGATGCTAATGAATTTAATAGAATCTCCACTTGTAATTCCGCAAAGGAGATTTGGGATAGATTAGAGGTTACCCATGAGGGTACTAACCAAGTAAAAGAATCCAAAATAAATATTCTTGTTCATAAATATGAGTTATTTTGCATGGAACAAACTGAAAATATAGCTAGCATGTATACTAGATTTACTGATATTGTAAATGGGTTGAAAAGTTTAGGCAAAACATATTCTAACTCTGAACTTGTTCGAAAAATTCTCAGGTCACTTCCAAGAACGTGGGAAGCGAAGGTGACAGCAATCCAAGAAGCAAAGGACCTCAACACTTACCCTTAGAGGAGCTTCTAGGATCCCTAATGACCCATGAATTGACCATGAAGCAGCACATAGAAGAAGATGAAAAAGAAAAAGACCATAGCTCTTAAGGCTGCTGAAAATGAGGAGAGCTGCAATGATATGAAGAAGATGATGATGAGACAGCTCTTCTAGCAAGAAAGTTCAAAAAATTCATGAGGAGAAAGAGACCCTTCCACAAGAAGAAATTTGGAACTAAGATGGAAGGAGAGAAAGAAAAAGACAAGGACAAGGATAAAGAGAAAGACCCCTTGATTTGCTATGAATGTAAGAAACCGGGGCATTACAGATATGATTGTCCTCAACTGAAAAAGACTTTCAAGAAGAAAAAGAAAGCCTATGTTGCAACTTGGAGCGACAGCGATGAATCCTCATCGAGGAAGAACAAAAGGAGGTTGCTAACATTTGCTTTATGGCAAACGAAGAGGATGAGGTAAGTTCTGAAAACCCTTGCGATGAATTTGCTTTTGATGAATTATTTGATGCTTTTAATGAACTTGTGGTGATTTCAAAATTTTGAAAAAGAAATATAAGTTTTTGAAAAAAAAATTTAACTTTGATTGAAGAAAAAGAAAATAATAAAGAAACTAAAGTGCTGAAATCTGAAAAAGACAATTTGACTAAAGAAAAAGAATCAATTTCTAATGAAAATGATAAACTAAAGAAGGAAGTTGATAAATATAAAAGTATTGTTGATAAATTCACTTATAGTTCAGAAAAACTTAATTTATTGTTAAGTAATCAAAGAGCTATATATGATAAGGCTGGTTTAGGATATAGACCTAATTTGAAACAAAAATTTGTCAAAAACTTTTTTAGAAAGGAACAAAAATGATAATGTTACATGTCATTACTGTAACAAGAAGGGACACAAAGTTTTTGAATGCAATTTTAAGAAAATAGATAAGAAGATAAATAGTAAAGGAAAGAAAATTTGGGTTCCTAAAGGAACAATTGTTTATGCTACTAACCATGAAGGACCCAAGAAAGCTTGGGTACCTAAATATAAGACTTAATTATTTTTGCAGGAGTGTCTTGCGGCCAAAAGATCAAAGAGAAAGTGGTATCTCGATAGCGGCTGCTCAAGGCACATGACGGGTGACAAGGATCAATTCATCACCCTTGAAAGCAAAAGAGGAGGAGTAGTTACATTTGGCGACAATGGCAAAGGCCAAATCTTGGGGTTTGGTAACATTCAAATAACTCCCTCCACATATATTGAAAATGTCTTATATGTTGATGGTTTGAAACATAATTTAATTAGCATTAGTCAATTATGTGACAAAGGTTTTAAAGTATCATTTGAATCTTCTATATGCACAGTTTCTAATCCCATTGATAATAGCATTGTTTTTATTGGAAATAGAAATGGCAATGTATACCTGATTGATTTAGACAATTTGTCTACAAGTAATCATTGCCTAGTTGCTAATAATGCTAATATAAATGAGATTGGTTGGTTGTGGCATCGTAGATTAGGTCATGCAAGCACACACCTTATTTCAAAATTAATTAGAATGGATTTAGTAAAAGGACTTCCACAATTAGATTTTGAAAATAATAAAATTTGTGATGCATGTCAATTTGGAAAACAAACTAGAAATTCTTTCAAAACTAAAAATATTGTTTCCACTTCTAGGCCACTTGAACTACTTCACATGGATCTTTTTGGACCTACTAGAACCACAAGTCTAGGAGGAAAGAAATATGGTCTTGTGATTGTAGATGATTACTCTAGATACACTTGGGTATTATTTTTAGCTCATAAGGATGAGACCTTTCCACTATTTTTGAAATTCTTCAAGAAGGTCACAAATGAGAAAAACAACACCATAGTGTCTCTAAGAAGTGATCATGGCACCGAATTTGAAAATCATTTATTTAAAAATTTTTGCATAGAAAATGGCATCCATCATAATTTTTCTGCACCTAGAACACCGCAACAAAATGGTGTAGTTGAAAGAAAAAATAGAACCCTAGAAGACATGGCCCGTACCATGCTATGTGAAAGCAACTTACCAAAATACTTTTGGGCAGAAGCTATAAACACGGCATGCTACATCCTTAATAGAGCTTTAATTAGGCCAATCATTAAGAAAACACCTTATGAACTATGGAATAATAGAAAACCAAACATAAGCTATTTTCATGCATTTGGTTGTAAGTGTTTCATTCATAATAATGGCAAAGATAACCTAGGAAAATTTGATGCAAAATCTGATGAAGGCATATTCTTAGGATATTCAACATCAAGTAAAGCTTATAGAGTATTTAACAAGAGAAACTTAATAGTAGAAGAATCTATTCATGTAATCTTTGATGAATCTTTAGCATCAAGTTCTAAAAAGATTGATGATGAGGAAGATACAAACATTCTAGAAAGAGACATTGAAAAATTAAATATAGATGTATCTTCAGATCATGAACAAGAAGCTAAAGATAATGATTCTCCTAGTGTTGATGTTGTTGATGGAAATCGTAATGATATAGATCTACCTAGAGATTGGAGATATGCCTATGGTCATCCAAGAGAATTAATTATAGGTGATCCATCTCAAGGAGTAAGAACTAGATCATCAATGAGAAACATCAATAATCATCTTGCATTTGTATCTCAAATTGAACCAAAAACTATTGAAGAAGCTGAAAAAGATAATAACTGGATGTTAGCCATGCAAGAAGAATTAAATCAATTCACTAGAAATAATGTTTGGACATTAGTGGATAGACCTAAAGATCATTCTGTAATAGGATCAAAATGGGTATTTAGAAATAAATTAGACGAAAATGGCATAGTAATAGAAACAAAGCTAGATTAGTTGCAAAAGGATATAATCAAGAAGAAGGAATTGATTTTGATGAAACTTTTGCACCTGTAGCTAGACTTGAAGCAATTAGATTGTTACTTGCATTTGCATGTCATATGCATATCAATTTATTTCAAATGGATGTTAAAAGCGCATTCTTAAATGGATTTATAAATGAAGAAGTTTTTGTTGAACAACCACCGGGATTTGAAGATCATGAATTTCCAAATCATGTTTTTAAATTACACAAAGCACTATACGGTTTGAAACAAGCACCTAGGGCTTGGTATGAAAGATTAAGTAAATTTCTGATTGAAAATGATTTTGTAAGAGGAAATGTCGATAAAACACTATTTTTGAAAACAAAAGACAAAGATTTATTAGTAGTACAATATATGTTGATGATATTGTTTTCGGTGCTACTAACAATTTGTTATGTCAAGAATTTGCAAAGTTAATGCAGGGTGAGTTTGAAATGAGTATGATGGGAGAACTCAACTTCTTCCTAGGACTTCAAATCAAACAAAGCAAAGATGGAATCTTCATCAATCAAGCCAAATACACAAAAGAACTGCTCAAGAAATTTGGAATGGAGTCAATCAAACCACTTGGGACACCTATGAGTCCTTCGTGCAAATTGGACAAAGATGAAGATGGTAAGAAAGTAGATCAAAAACATTACAGAGGTATGATTGGATCTCTTCTTTACTTAACTGCTAGTAGACCAGATATTATGTTTGCAGTATGTCTATGTGCTAGATTTCAATCTGAACCTAAAGAATCTCACTTAATTGCTGTAAAAAGAATTTTAAGATTAAGTGGAACTAAAAATGTAGGTTTATGGTACTCTAGAGACTCAACCTTAAATTTAATTGCATATTCTGATTCTGACTATGCTGGATGTAAATTGGATAGAAAAAGCACAAGTGGTGCATGTCAATTCTTAGGATGTAACTTAATCTCTTGGTTTAGCAAAAAGCAAAATTCGGTTGCATTATCTACTGCTGAAGCAGAATATGTTGCAGCTGGAAGTTGCTGTGCTCAAATCCTTTGGATTAAGAGACAACTTGAAGATTATGGCATAACCCCCGACAAAACACCAATTAGATGTGATAACACGAGTGCAATAAATCTAACTAAAAATCCAATTCAACATTCAAGAACAAAACACATTGAAATTAGATATCATTTCATAAGAGAACATGTAGCTAATAATGAAATTTGTCTTGAATATGTTAATACAGAGGAACAATTAGCTGACATATTTACAAAACCTTTGAGTGAAGAAAGATTTTGTTATCTTAGAGGTGAATTAGGGATATGTGACCCTATGGATTGATTTTGATACATTAAGGAATGAGAATCTAAAATTTCTATCAATTTCTTGATATTCCCTTCACTATTTTAAGGACAAATTATCTAGTCATTTGAGCTATTTGATCCTTAATACTCCAAATTTTATCAAAATTTTATAAAATTTATTTTGACGAGTTTCAGTCATTTGAATCTCATATATTTTTTGCTGAATTTGTCTCTGGAGTCGACACCTCAGAATGAGGAGTCGACACCTCTGACTGTGTCGCTCTCGGTCCCTGACCTTGGAGCCGACACCTGTAATTCGGAGCCGACTCCAGTTCGAGCGCTGACTGTGTTAGCGATTTGGAGTCGACACCCGACTTTGCGGGAGTCGACACCTGGGAGTCAAATGTTGATTTATTAGGGCAGAGTCGACACCTCGTCACTTCATCACTTTCTCAAATCCTAACCAAACTCTTCCAAAATTTCTCCAAAACTTCCCCATCTCTAATTCCATCCAAATCGAACCTTTCCAAAGATCAAATGGCACCCAAAAGGAGAGAATCAGTGGTTGGAGCGCCGGTAACTACGGGAAAGCGGTCCGCACGTCGTCCCGTTCGTGAGCCGACTCCAAGCAGCGATTCGTCCACAGATTCTGACAATCCCAACACATCTTCCACAAAGGTAGATACCCTAGCTGATAGAGTCATCACAATGGGTAGAAAAGTCGATTTTGACCTATTTGAATCCGAAGGTTTTTCAATCGGGAGACAATTGAAGGAAATGGGCTGGGATAGCTGTGTTCTCTTGATGTTCCTACCTATCCAGCCCTAGTAAAAGAATTCTATTTCAATTTGGCTAGAGGGGATGGAGGTTTAGTAAGCAATGTTAAAGGGAAAAGGATTCATCTCACCTTTCAAAAGCTCGGAAACCTCCTCAGCATCCCGATCACTGGTTTAGCAGCTGACATGCATAGTGATAGGTCAGCAGCCCTTTCAAGGATGTTAGGAAGGGATGTAACTGAGTTTGAAGAAATTAGAGCCAATCAACTACCCCTAGAATTGAGATTATTACACAATATATGCAGTAGGATCTTGTTTCCAAAACTGGTCGGTTTGAGTATGTCTCGGAGCGAGACATTGTGGTTATGGACAGTGTTCTAACTGGGCAGCCGATCAATCTGGCAGCAATGATGATTTTTTATATGGCAGAAGCTGGAGGGAAAAGGAGATCATCCCTACCGTATGGAATGGTACTAACTATGGTATTCAAGAGCCAAGGGGTTACAATTCAAGAGAATGAACTTTCCAAGAACCTAAGGCACACAGATTACTATAGCTTAGCTACATTGCATCGGATGGGTTTTGTCAAGGTGAATGGTCAATGGGATAGGAAAGGACACCTAGATGAAAGAGCCCCTATGCCGAGAGTTTCTGAGCCTTGCGAGGCTGGACCATCATTTAGGGTTCCTTCTCCACAGCCTAGGAGTCCCATTTCTGCTCCTGTTCCTGCTCCTGCACCTGCACAAGTTTATGATCAACCATCCACTTCTTCGACTGGATTCTCAGACCTTCAAATGGAGCAATTAAAAAGTTTGTTTGCAGCTCAGAAGGATGAGTTTGACAGTAAATTTATGAATTAAAAGAATCACTTTACTCCCTTGATGATCGGATTGCAAAGATTGAATCAACTCTCAACTCCTCCGCAGAATCTTTAAATGGTGATTTGAAGAACATCTTTGAAGAGCTTAAAGAGATTTGTGGAGATGGTGAAACTTATTCAAAGTGCAACGCCGAACTTCAAGACAAAATCACAACAGCTTGCACATTTGTGGATGAGAGACTAAAAGATTATGTTAGACTTCAATGTGATGGAATGAAAAATATAGTAGACCATTTAACAAGAATAGTTAGAAAGAACTTTTGATGTAGTTTATGTTCAATCTTGTTGAAATGTTGTTTACATTTTGATGTAATGAAGTTAATATAATGAAAAGAGGGAGAGAATTATGTAATACTTGACAATATGTTGATGTAGTGAAGCTTATGTTAATGAATGAAAAGTTTTTATGTAATATTTGACTTTTGATTATCTTTTTGATGCAATTATCCTTTGATGCAGTAAAATATTCTTTACCTTTTTGTTGATTACAAAAAAGGGGGAG
>UESW01001454.1:356457-419755 GCA_900491605.1 Calamus simplicifolius | reverse complement strand
AGGGGATTGAACTAGTGGAGGTTGTTAACCTCGGGTCAAGCTAGTTTTGCTTGAGTTTTGGGTTGTGTGCTGGTGAGCCCAAAAACCGGCTGGGTTCGTTGTGATCCCGGGTAAAACAACAAGTTTGAGTTGTGAACTTGTAAAACAACTCGGCTGTAATCGAGGAGATTATAGTGTGGACCCAAGTAGGATCTTGGGAGTGGACGTAGGTGTTGGATACACCGAACACTATAAAATCTTTGTGTTTGCCGTGCTTCCATTGACTCTATCTCTATCTCTATTTATTCGCTGTACTTTGTATTTACATTGCATTTTTTTTCATTCATCTTAAACAAACAATTTTTTAAAAGGCTAAATTTTTTAAGAACCCAATTCCCCCCCCCCTCTTGGTTGTCATCTGGGCCAACAATTTTCCCACCAGGGAGGGAGTAGGGGAGATGCGGGGGGAGCAGAACCCAACCCCCGCTTTGCTACCACATGGCCCCCAGTCCGCAGGGGGTGGTGCATGCACCTGCACCGGAAGCGCTAGACCCCCGAACCTGGAGAGGAGAGGAGAGCCGGCGAGCACCTGCTTGCTTTCCCTCTTGGGGAGGACCAAGCAAAGACGATCCAGATCAAAGCCCTACTCTCGGAGGAGGCCCATGACCAGCTTCTCGCTTTCTTGAGGCTAATGCTGATATCTTCGCCTGGTTGGTGTCGATATGCCCGGCATTCCGAAGAAGTGATTACCAACCGGCTCAACATCATGCCAGAGTGCCGACCCATTCAGCAAAAGAGAGGAGCTTCGCTCCTGACAGGCAGAAGGCCATGGATGAGGAGGTGCGAAAGCTGTTGGCAGCCGGTCATATCCGTGAGGTGCACTACCCTGACTGGCTGGCGAATTTCGTGATGGTTCGCAAGGCCAGTGGGAGCTGGAAGATGTGTGTGGACTTCACTGATCTCAAAAGGTATGCCCCAAGGATAGCTTCTCACTGCCCCGGATCGACCAGCTAGTGGATGCCATATCTGGGCATGAAACTCTTAGCTTCATGACACATTTTCGGGGTACAACCAAATCAGGATGAACCCAGCTGATGAAGAAGCCACCTCCTTTGTTACGAAAAAGGGATTTACTGCTACAAGGGTGATGCCGTTTGGGTTGAAGAATGCCGGAGCCACCTATCAGAGGTTGATGAATAAGGTCTTTGAGGACCGATCGGACGTAACATGGCAATATACATGGACGATATGCTGACCAAGAGCACCAGTGCTACTGACCACGTCGCCGACCTCGCAAAGACCTTCAACAACCTGCGCCGTACTAGATGAGGCTAAACCCCCGCAAGTGTGCCTTTGGGGGTGGCGGCAGGCAGTTTCTGGGCTTTATGTGACCCAGCGGGGGATCGAAGCTAATCCTAACAAGATTTGGGCTATCTTGGACATGAGGCCCCAGCTAATAAAAAGGAGGTGCAACGCCTAACCGGAGGATCGCGGCCTTGAGTCGCTTCATGTAAGATCGGCAGAAAGGTGCCTGCCTCTTTAAGGCGCTACGCAAGGTTAACAGCTTCAAGTGGACAAAGGAGTGTCAGGACGCCTTCAAAGAGTTGAAGCATTTTCTATCCACTCCCCTGCTGTTGTCCAAGCCAAGGGCGGAGAAGAGCTCTTTCTATACCTTGCAGCCTCCCCAGAGGCCATCAGTTCTGTGCTCGTGCGTATGGATGCCGACGGAGTACAGAGGCCGGTCTACTACACCAGCAAGGTACTTCATGATGTTGAGACAAGAATTTCAGGACTAAGAAGATCATTTTTTCCCTGGTGGTCTCTGTCCAGCGCTTCCGACCCTACTTCCAAGCTTATCCCATCATGGTGCTCACGGACCAACCTCTTCGGACCATCTTATCCCATCCGGACACCTCTGGTCGGTTAGCCAGTGGGCCATCAAGCTGAGCGAGTTTGACCTATCTATTCAACCAGGTCTGCCATGAAATCTCAAGTGTTAGCTGATTTCTTGGTCGAGTGTTCTAGGATCGAGAGATGTTCGGAGGAATCGTGTCCGGAGGTGCACGTGGAGTCCTCCTCGATCGAGGAACCAGGGAAGGAAGACTGAATCTTGCATGTAGATGGAGCAGCAAATTCTCAAGGAAGCGGGGCCGGGCTCATCCTTGCGAGCCCCAAGGGAGAGGTGGTGGAGTATGTCCTTTGGTTTCAGTTCCCGACCACTAATAACCAAGCGGAGTATGAAGCCTGTTGGCGGGAATGAGGCTAGCTGAGGAGCTCGGTGCGGGCGTCTGAGGGCCTTCACTGACTCCCAGCTGATTTCTGGGTAGCTATCTGAGGAATACGAAGCTAGAGACTCGATCATGTCCCGCTACCTGAGCAGAGTGTAGTCCCAAGCCTCTCGGTTCTCTTACTTCCGCGTTAGCTACATTCCCGAGTGGAGAATGCTAGGGCCGACACGCTGTCTTGATTAGCCACCTCGGCCGACGGAACCTTGGGAAGAACGTATGTGGAGCACTTGCAGACCCGAGCATCGAAGCCGTGGATGAAGCACTACCGTTGAACAAGGGCCCTCCTGGATGGACGCCTATGTCCGGTATTTGGCCGACGGCATCCCAGAAGACCTGCCGGAGGCCAGGCTACTCAGACGGTGGGTTTTTTATCAAAATATTGAAGTGACGCGAGTGGTCTTTCTACACTGAGATTAGGTAGTGGATTTTTGCTCCATTCAGGATTAGATTCATAGTTTCTTACACCAGTATGTTTATTGGCTAATTTGATTCTCTTTACATATGAAACTATGAGAAGGAGAGCTAGAATTTCAACACCGTGAGAATAATTTTAGTCTTCTCAAAGTAGTTGTTATTTGTTGGCTGTGCCAAGTCAGCGTCCAAACAGAATCTCAAGAGTCCCATGAGATGGGACTCTTAGGTAGGGGTGGCAATTTTTGACACGATACGATAACTCGATACGAATACGACATGAATTAAATGGGTTTGGGTTGACTATTTTTGGTATAAACCCATGTATGATACGACCCGCCAACACGAAATTTAAATGGCCATGTTCGGATTCAACCGCTTAACCCGAATTGACCCAAATTGACCCATGTATTTAATCGGGTTGACACGAACCCGTCTGATCTGTTTTGACCCAAACCTGTCACCGGCTTCGCCTGCACATACGCCGCCATGATCCATCCGTCACCGCTACCCGAGGCCTCTAGATCAAACAAACGAAGCTGACGGTTCCACCAAACGAAGCTGGTTAAATAGTCAAAATTTAGATTATATGAATTATATATTTTAATTTGATTAGATTGATCAAACAAGCAATGCAACCAATTTGACCTAATCTAGGTCTTGGGAGCAACTTTTGTGACGATTGAGTCCAAATATCACAATTCCCTTTAATGAAAAGAAAGTGAAAAATAAAAGCAACTGTCATTACTCTTTTTTCTCAGAAACTTCATTCACTCTTAAGCAATTACATTATAAATGATAAAATACTAATAATGACTATTTAATGAGATTTTAGAGAGTTTAAATGATGATAATTTTTTACTTGCACCACCGCTCTCTTCGACTCTACTTCCTTTTGCCGGCTCATTTCCTATTATAAAATCTCTTGCCGGTTTTATTTCTTCCGTCCTCTCGGGTCAAAGGTCGTGTGAGGTTAACCGTTTTGAGTCAGGTCGTGTTCGTGTCCAAATTATCTAACCCATTTAACTCACAGGTCATGTTTGGGTTGATGTGTTTTCAACTCGACCAAAACATGACACGATCCGGACACAACACAACACGACACGATTGCCACCCCTACGGAATCCTGATCTATAAGAGAAGATATGAGGTATCTTTTGTGGAACACGCGAGGGTTACGAGACAAGCTTTCCTACCTTCTCTTTCTTCATCAGCTTAGGAGTGTAGATGCACTGAAAACTCTGGTAGCCCTCGACGACCGACGATCCACTGCTTCTGCTCTGAAACAAGGTATGTTCCTTGTTTATGGTTCCTACATTATTGTTAATAAACAACGATACTTGTACTTATCAAAATAACTTTGTTTATTTTTAATCTATTTATATATCCATGTATTCATGACTATTAGAATTATGAAGAATATGCTTGCTAGGTTATTGAATGCTTTTAATATCTTAAGAAAGTTTATATTGTTTCTAAATTAGCATTTGCTACCATATTTTTTATTCTATATGAGCGAGGCAGTAAATTATTGAAAGTTCAAGGATACAAGGTCATCGAGTAAGGCTATAAAGAATGAAATGGTGGCCTTGAATGAATAGGTTGGAGCCAGATTTTTTAAAACAATATTAAAAAAGCATTGCAATGAATCTTTTTAAATTTCTTACTTAGGTTATTTATTAGCATCATCAATCAAAATAGAATGATTAGGTAGAACCATCTAGAGAGAGTTGTCTTTTTAAGAAAAAATATGTAATGAATGATATTTGCAAAGGCTGCATGTAACTTTTTTTTAAAAGAAAAATACTCCAATCCTTTATGGTTCTAGCCTCATAAAGAGTAAAAAATACTCATATTTGCTCTCTCTCAAGGACTTAATTCCTCATAAATCTTCCAACCTTTCAACTTCACTGCTTCCATATGGCATTTAGAGGGCGTTTGATAGAAGGTAATATCTAGATTATCGGTAATTTAAATGGGACCCACTGAATAACCATGTTTGGTACATTTTGAATGATAATCTATCACAAATTCAATGGTAATCCAGATTACGTCAAGGAAGGTGGTTATCCACATATATGTTGTAATCTTTTTTTTTGAAAAATTATCCCTACCTATTTGTAAAAATAAAATTATTCCTTCGCTAACAAAATCATTCCCCTCTTTTCTCTGCTCACCGCCATTATCTCTTTTCTAGCTTCAAACAAAATAAACCATGGTCACCATAGAAAAGAAAAATTGAATAAAAAAAATTTAAAAAAAAAAATAAAAAAAAAAATAGTTGGTAAGGAAAATTAATTAAAAAAATAAAAAAAAAAATTTTAATTACTATTTGAAATTTATAAAAAAATAAATTAAAAAACTAAAAAAAAAAAAATTAATTTATGTAATTATTTTAAAAAATTAAATTAATTAAAAAATTTGTATTTAAATAATTTTTAAATTTTTTTAAATATTAAATCAATATTAAATTAATTTTAAAATAATTATTTTATTTATTTTTAAATTAATTTTTTAAATTAATTTTTAAAAATAATTTTTCTAATTTTTTTTTAAAATTAAATTAATTAATTAATTAATTATTTTTAAGTAATTTAATTTTAATTAATTAATTTTTTAATTAATTTAATATTTTAAAAATAAAATTTAAATAATATATCAATTATTCTATTAATCTTAATTAATTTTATATAACAAATATTAAAAATAAATTATTTTTAAAATATAATAAATAGATTTTAATTGAAAGTTTAAGAATCAAAAAAAATTGAATAAATGTTTAAAGATAAAACATATATTTTAATCTTAAAAAATAAATTTAGTATCTTCTACTTATCTATAAATACTTTGATTTAGGGGTATTTTGAAATTTTAATAGATTTGATTTCGTATATAAATTTGATTTAAGGGTATTTTACAAATTTGATGTTATATGACTGAAAATCTGTTTGTCATACCAAACACAGTAATCAATATTATTGTAGCATTACCTGTGTATACCAAACACAATAATCAACATTACTGGTAATACATCCAGTGGTAATCTATCTTGTAGGTAATCCACATTACCATTCAGGATTGCTAGCAATGCATCAAATGCAACCTTAGTGACTGGGGAGCGATTTGATACATTAAATCATCAATTGCTGCAAGGGTGTTCATAGATCGAGTCTTGTTGGTTTTGAAGTATTCTTGGAATCAAATTGAATGGAATCAGTTTCTTAAAACCAAAATTGATTATACTTAAATTGGATTAAAAATTTTGGTTCAGATTTAATTTGGTTTGCTGGTTTGCTTGTGCTGACTTTAGACGACCATGAGTTTGATTTCGATAACAAATTTTATATGATTAAACGTCAGTCAAATTATTCATAATGAAAAAGAAATATCTTTTATATAATCTAATTACTTGCAGGATCTTAATTTTAATTATAGTACAAATAAGAGCTCGTATTAATATGAATATATATGATTCGTTTCAATTTATTTTATTTTTTAAAATATTAAACCAGAATTGGGTCAACTTTTTTGATTTCATAATTTTTAAATTAAGATTGGATTATGAGCTTTTTTATAAAAAAATTCAAATCAAACTAAAATGATGGTTCGAATTAGTTTTATGATTTAGTTGGTATTCTTGCACCCTTAATTGTATTGGGGAAGAAACAACTGGATTCATGATCTATGTTTTTAGATTTTTAGATTGCATGTAGGATATCTGGTCCTATGACCTATTCAAACCTTATAATTCCTTGATTCAAGGTATGGAGTGGAGGCATCCTGAGTGCTTTCCAATCTAAAAGTATTCCTGCAAAGTAGAATTAGATATTTATCACTCTTGTGCCCAAACGTTTGGATGCGTCCACTCCGCTTTTACCATCGGTCCATCAGCCTTCACACTTTCCTACAAGGTCTGTGCCCAGCTTTTAGCAAATCGAATGAAGGATGTGATACCTCGCATTATATCTGTGGAGCAGGAGCTTTTATCAGAGGGCATAGCATTTCAGACAATGTCCTCATAGTACAGAAATTCATTCATGATCTTCATAGATCCTCTGGCCGACAAGGTCTTATGGCTGTTAAGCTAGACATGGAATGAGCTTACGATAGATTAAGTTGGGCCTTTCTGCATTGTACTCATCTTGAATTTGGGTTTAATGGGCTATTTATTGACTAGATCATGGCTTGCATCCATAGGCCATCTTTCTCGCTTATTATTAATGGTAGCCAAACAGACTTCTTTCATTCTGCTGTGGGATTGCACCAAGGATGCTCGCTTTCCTCCTTCTTATTCATCCTTGTTGCCGATGACTTATTGCGCGCGTTCTATCTAGCGCAATAGGATCTTCGTATTGCCCCTTTCATAGCGGGTCCAAACGGGCCTCCGGTCTCTCATCTCTTTTTTGATGATGACTGCATTTTGTTGGGCCAGGCTAATGTTCGCAATGGGACCACCTATGCTTCTATTATTCAGGATTACTACCAGGCCTCTGGGCAGAAGGTCAACCTTCAGAAGTCAATGGTATGCTTTAGCCTGAAGACTTCCAATGTAATGAGGGAAGCCATCCTTTATACTTTCGGTATCTCCAAACAGGTGACCGACTAACGTATCTGGGGATCCCTATCACTGGAAGACGACCACACTACGGTGATTTCAGTGAGCTAGAGCATCGTGTCCGTGATCGCATCGATGGCTGGCAAGTAACTAGGTTATTGATGATGGCAAGGGTCATCCTCCTGCGATCGGTTCTAACATCCCTTCCTTTTCATCTTCTATAATACTGCTATCCCGATTACTTACTTAAGAAGGATAGAGAGATGCTTTAGAGACTTTCTCTAGGCCTTGATGCAGGATGGTCATGGTATTCATCTACAGGCATGGGACACTGTTTGTATGCCGATATCTAAATGTAGCCTTGGTATTCAGTCTTTGACTGTGAGGAGAGAGGTTATGCTTTCTAGACATGCCTCAAATTCATTCTTGATCCGCACTACTTCTAGAGCTCTGTTATGCATGCTAGATATGATGAGTGAACTCCTGCTATGGATTTTTAGTACTGTTGTGGATTTTTTTTCTGAAGTCTGCAAATGTGCGCCGGCTCTCTTGGACAATATCATGTGGATGATTGGAGATGGCTCATCAGTGGATGTTGTCCAGTATACATGGATTGTGGAGCTCCCACTCTCACACTGGTCTATTTTCATCAGTATAGATGTTCCTAGTAGCACGAGAGTCTCTGATATGATTTCTCAGGATCCTTTCTCCTAGCATATACTAATGGTGTCCTAATTTTTTGATGAGGAGCTTGCTCATTGGATTATGTCTATTCTACTTGTAGCGGGCCATGCTGATGATACCAGATTATGGAAGAGATCATATCTCTCTAGGGCTTTGACCAGGGATCTTATGAAGATCTTTAGGCCTCAACCTCAGCATACGAAGGAAGTAGCATGGATTTGGAAGCTCTCCATCTACCCCAGGATTCAGCTCTTTATATGAAAACTTGTATGGGACTGTCTCCCTACTTGCTCCCTGCTCTCAGGTAGGGGACTATCCATTCAGGCTACCTGCCCTTTGTGTGGATAGGATGAGAAGACTATTGATTATGCCATCTTCCTCTGCCCCAGAGTGAGACAAATCTAGCATATAGTGGGATACCAGCTCAGGGAGGGGGATACAATCTCTTGGCAGACCTCTTTTCTACGAGATATCAGGAGGGATAACCAGCAGCAGGGCATTATTTGGGCAGCCACTGCCTACCAGATTTGGTTATCTCAGAATCAGCTTATATTCACCGAAGACACAGTCTCCCCTTAGAGGATTGTACTGAAAGCTTTATCCTTGTCGGCTGAATACACACTCCACTGCACTGCTCATGAGTTTGATAGCTCTGGTCACTAGGGTTCCCCTGCTGCTATGGCAGCGAATAGGCAGACGGTTTATATCTCTTGGGAGCCCTCCAAGGGTTTGTTAAAATCAACTTCGATGGGAGTGTGCAAGGCAATTAGCTGGCTCTTATTTATTATTCGAGGGGCTAATGGAGCTATGCTGGTGGCGAGAGGAATTGGGCTCCTAGACTCCTCGGTCCCTATGGCAGAGCTTTATGCAGCGTGGGCTAGCATTTCCTACGCTACCAGGTTTCTTCATGCTCAAAGTCTCTATATTGAGGAGAACTCGTTGACTGTTATCCGCTAGCTTTGGAAGGATTGCCACGGTCATTCTCCAATCAACCCTCTGCTTCAAAATGTCTGATCTATCCTGCGGGATGCGTACAGATTTCAGATCCATCATGTTTATTGAAGAGCTAACTTGATGGCCGACTGGGTGGCAACCTCTATGACCCATTATTCTGGGTTTTGGTTTTAGCGATGGGGAGACCCCTATCCTATTGTACTCAAACAAATTTATATTTTGACTTATCAGGGTTAACTCGCACTAGACTGATGTGATCATCCATCTGTACCAAAAAAAAAATAAGGTGCCTCGTTGCTGTCGGGACTTAATTGCCATCTCAAAATGATGTGGTTCCTTTGTTTTTTATTTTTGATATGATCACACAATTTTAGTGCGAATCAAGCCTAATCGAAAAATAAAATTTGCTGGAGAGCATTAGGGCATGGGTCCTCCTGCTTCCAAATTCAAAATTCGGATTGGTGGGCTACCGAAGTTGCAATCCAATCAGCGGCAAGTTGACTTTCCATATACATGCCGAATATAAATTATTTATACATTTTAAAAACTAGAGCAAATTTTCTGGATCAAAAAATTAAATGATATATGATCATGTAAGTCTTGCTTAATCATCGAATAACAGTGAGACGTGATTCCTTGTTGCTTGCTCTAAAAGTATGCATTCCCACCAAAACTAGGAGAAGATGGGACCTTGCATGACGCTCTAGTTTCAACTGATTGTTGAATCCCCCTCATAAAAGCCACATGGCTGTCATCTTCTCTCCTGTACCTGGAATTGTTTGCGTGCACAAAGGCATGCATGACCGAAGCCGTTTTCGTACATGCATCTGATAATCTAAATGATAATATTTGATTCGTATTAAGCTTAAATTAACATAAATAGTTATAAGTAAATTTTTATAAAAAAATAAATATAAAATTATCAAAATTTAAATTTTAAATGTTTAATATTATATTTAGATTTAATATTAAATATATAATATAATATTTTATATTAATATTAAGTTTGATTATAATATAATTAATTATATTATAACAGAAGCCGGGATCACTTTTTTAAGTTTAATATCAATTCAGTTTCTCCATCATGGTACTTGATAACTCTGCCTTCTTATTTTCTTACAAGTTATAATTCCGCTTTTTGTTAGAGTGAAGAGGTGGGTTGAATTTGACACTAATCATTGATGATGCATTGATTTACAAAAACGTGTGATGCTATTATGCTTGTGCCAACATGAAGTGAATGTGGTCATTCATCTCACAATCTTTAGTCAATGATGTGCACCAAATACTACTTTAGAGTGTTACGCTTGAATCAATAGGCTACACAGATTATAGTTTAAGAGGTTCGGTTGGTTCAATAACCTTTAAGACATGAACCAATTTCCTGGCTTACAAAGTTCAATTAATGCAGTTGGTGTTATGTTGGTTTAGATGGAATCTAGGTTGGGTAGGCGGGAGTTTATATGCATCAAGCTATGTTTACTTAAGTTAAAACTTATAAAATATGAAAAGATAGCTAAATTATTTTTTTGTTTATAGAAAACTAGCAATAACCAACGTTCTACAAGATTACATAAAATGTGAAAAATGACATGAATTCTAATATTAGTATACTTTCTAATAGATGTGAATCCAATTTTTCCTGTTGATTAGTCTCACATTAATATTTTGATCTTGATTTTATTACTATAGGTTCCTAATAATTTTTCACTATTTTTAATCTCACATTAATATTAGTCTCACATTAAAGTGGAGGAGTACTTTGAGAGTATTTATGATCATCACATCCCATTAAAATTAAAAAAAAATAATAAAACTGCTATTAGGCCAACTAGCTATATGGAATAGAGTGTTGGATAATATTGAAATAATATGTGAATAAATTAAGTATAATAGAAATGTGCATGTTAAGATAGATATGTGGTAAAACTTTAAAAGATAGAATTAGAAATAAACATGTAAGAGAAATGACAGGACTAGCCCATTTGAAGATAAAATGAGAGAAAATCAATTACGATGGTACATATACAACGTAAACCTTTAGATGCTCCAGTTAGAAAGAGAGATCTTTTAACAATTCATAGTAAGGATAACATGAGCAAAAATAATTAAAAAAATATAACTATTTATATTTAAATATTGATTTGATCCTGAATAAAGCAGAGTGGAGGAAGCATATTCATGTAGCCGACCCCATGTAGTTGGAAAAGGCTAAGATGAGTTCAATTGAGTTGAGTTAATCTCATCCCTATTTTTTCCCCAAATCACTATCTTATTTGATAAAAGATGGTTTTTTTTTTCTTTTGATATTCACACCAACAAATTAGATTTGTTTGGAACTTACCTAATAGAATACTTTTCTAACCTAAATGATAGCTTGCTTTGGTTGAATTCCTACACTCAAAAAAACATTAGCGGGAGCTTCAAAGTTTTCTTAAAGGAAAACCCTCTAATGCTCAACTCAGTAAGGTAGACTGAAAAGAAACTTAGGCTTTCAAAGGAGACACTTAGGGCTTAAATCAAATGAATGAAGAGGAAGAGAGCAGAGCAGTCACTTCAATTGGGGTCCTCGGCTGCTTTTATAAATGCTTGAGAGAAGTTTATTATGAGTTAGACTCATAGCAAGAAACAATTCTAATTAACAACTAATTAAGCTGTGATATCGGAGGAGGAGACCTAGCTCTAATAGGTATTAGATGGCTATTTTTCTTACTAGGTTAAGTTTGTTATTCCTCTTAGGATTGAGTTTATCTCATATAAGAAGAATTTTAATTAAGCTTGGGTAGGATGACTATCATGAGGAAATATCTCTACCTTAATGGGAATAGATTAGTCAACTTCTTTTATAGAATTAAGTTTATTAAAAAATAGCCTCGATTTAACTAGAACAGGGTTGCTATCCAAAAGAAGAGTTCAGATTCTATACTAGAGTTTTCTCTTGTTGTATTAACACCTCACTTTATATGTGTCATTATCAGATTAGGCTATCAAATCAACCCACATCATTTGAAGCATAAACTCAACTCTTTAGATAATGATAATAATACATTACGATTTAGAGTTGATCCTTTCACTTTATATTCAATAAAACAAGTCCTTGCACCTCTAGTCAATTTCATCAATTAAGTTAATTAAAGAATCCTTTTAAATGTTATATGATATATCTTCGTTGATTTAAACTTAATTTATGTTGAAATAGAAACTACTAAAGGATGACTTTACTATTGTACTTATAGGTCATTCCTTCATGCAAAATTATATAGTAATCTATTGACTATAAGAAAGTTCACTGTAAATGGGTAAGTATTAATCTCTTAGCTAGTGGCAAAAAGTAGAACAACATGGGGCTAATAATAACAAATGAAGATTGGTTTAGAATTCATTTTACTTGAAAAAATAGTTATATAAATTTTGATGACCAATACTATGCAGACAAGTATGAAACTAAATTTTCTTTTCTAAATTATAGATAAGTCTCATTATTAAAAAAAAAAGTTCAACTCTTGCTTACAAGTAATATAAACTACCAGCATTTGATAAAAACAAGAACAACGATGGTGATGACAATGATAACAAAAAAAACAACTACTGCTGTTAACTCATAAACTAGTAATAAAATTCTTTATCTTTAAATATAAGGAAATAAAAAGAGGTTCTAGACTAGAGAATTTAAGGATTGAGTTTTTGCAATCTTTCTTGCCATCTTTATCATATTCTTCTTTTTCTCGTCATCTTCCTTTTGCTCTTCCTCATTGTTCTCCATAGCATGTTACCAACTATTAGTAGTGATAGTGCCTTTTGCATTGCTTTCATAGATATCTTATTGACCACTACAAGCAACATCTAGTTTTAATTTTTTATCATCATCTTTACTTGCTGCACCAGTGTTATGGTTATCTTCATACCTCCTCTCTTTTCTTCACCCTCAGGCCTATAGATCACATTAATAGTACCTTTTTTAGCATTCATATATCTAGCTTCTTACCAATTTGATCATTGCATGATTTCAAAATCTTTGTTTCTTTTTTAATTGGCTGGCTACTAAAGTTGCCACCCCATTTGCATTTTCCATATCCAGGGCCAAAAGATGTATAATAGAAATATTCATCACCATTGTCAACAGCCACCATCTTTCGACGACTCCTTTGATGGTCCTTGAAGACTTCTTTGCATTTCTGTTTCATTCCCTCACTCTTTTTATAATTGTTTATGCCAATAACAACAGAGGCACAACTATTTTCCAGCTCTTTCCCTTTTTTCCTTCTATTTTTAATGTTGTTTACTTTCTGCTCCATCTTATTTTTCATCTCCTCTATTCCTTTGTCCTTCTCCATCTTCATATCTGGATTGGCTTCAATTATAGCACTATCAATAATGGTAAATGCAATGTAAGAGATTCCAATACTTATGACTATATTTTGGGTTCAATTGAGAGAATTTTGATCAAATATCAGATCATTAGATTTATATACTATTTTGTAAAAAAGTAAAGACTGAATAAGCATGATAGAAGAAGCTAATACTTTCAAAGCTTACTTTGTCAAAATATGAGAGGATATTTCTTGACCTTCATAGTCACTTTTGAAAATATCCAGATCCTTTTCCTTGTCCTCCTGTGGAAGCGCATAATTCAAATCTTAGAAGAAAGAATGTAAGAAGATAATGGAGAGAGATACTCTTAATTTCCTTTATGAAAAATATAGTAAGAATACTAATCAAGTTTCAAACCCTGGACTTTGCTAAGTGAAGAAGGATGAGAACCTCTTAAGCTAAAGTTGGTTAAGAACAATATCTTATTAGAACTAAAAACAAGCATAATGATCCCTCTCATTTGAACTAATATAAAAATAAAAGCATGGATAATCAAGGTAAATATATCTAGGGTTTACTTACGGCTCCAAAGATTAGGAGGAGAAAACCTTAATCATTCTCATTTGATTCAAAAAGCCAAAATTCAAATAAGATTATCTAATCTATAATACAATCTAATATACATTCAATTTTGGAAAAAAACTTATCTACAAATTCATTTGCATTTTTTTTCCATTTTATTAAGAAATAAAAAATCGTAACAATAAAAAGAAATAAATGAGAATTAAGGATAACACTAAGCTTCTGAATAGAGAATGTAAATACGAGAGCATATCATTGAATAGAATAGATAAATAACAAAACAAAAAGAAAAAAAGGAAAAAGGAGAAAGGTAACCTAACCATATTTTTGATGTACCAAGAAATTGGATCGGAAGAAAAGTCGATCACAACCCATGAAGAACGATTCAACTCACACACGATCGATTGTGAGGAGGACTCGATTGATGAGGTGTTGGCGGTGTTCAGTTGTGTTAAGAAATAAAATATAGGTGAAGCAGTTCCGAGAATTTTAGAGCCATTCTTTCGAATCCTCAAGGCTTAAACAAGATGTAGAAAGTAAGAAATAAAAAGAAAGATATTCAAGAAAATATTGTAAGGAGGATCACTTAGCTCTATTTCCTCGCCATCCTCAAAACATTTGGAAGAAGAAAATGGCAGAGTTGTGCTTTAGATTTTTCCCTTTCTTTGTTTCATCTAGGGTTTTGGTTCCTTTTTTATAGCTATACATTTGGCATTGTCTTTCCATTTTCTTCTGTAGTTATCCTTATAATTAATATAAACTATATTTATTTTCATGACAAAAAAAGCTCTCATTGGCCGCATGGGTTTCCCGAGCCCCACTTTATATTGTGATTCAATTACCATGGTATGTTTACCGTATGGAACCAAACTACTCAAATTATAATGCTGGTAGTTGCTTAAGTAACCGTACTCTTTATACTCATGAAATATCTTTGGCATTCTTGAGTACATTAAATCTAATCATGTAAGAATCATGTGATCTGTCATACAAATGAAATGTTGGGAATAAATTAAATGTTTGCAATGAAGTGTTGAAAATAGATTAAATGTTTGCATATAAGGTTTTATTTGTATATTTAGACATGAGATTGTCTTGTATGCTTCAATTCAATTAGAATATGACTTTGACTTAATATTAAGTTTTATTTGAGATTTGATTAGTTTTAATAAAATTTAATTTAAGAAAACATCTAACTTGCCATGAGTCCTATTAACTCATTTGTACACATCTTAGAAAAAATGAAAGTAAAACTTGAAATATACAGGAAAATAAAATAACTTCTAGCGTATATGTTATCTGAATAGTATCACCAGTATATATGACTACTAAATATGTCAGATAATTTGATTGGTATTTACATAATATAGATGAGTAAATACACTGAATGTGGACCATGGCTAGTGAATTTACTATAATATATCATGCATGATATTATTTATTTTATTCATATCTTTATTTTGTTCATATCCTTTACCTGAATCATTTCAGGGATACTTTAACTGTTTATAAAAGCCATATCAAAATATTAATGTACGGAGTCTCGTTTCATTATTTGCTTGTTATTTTTGTCTACATTTTTCTTTACATCGTGTCAAATTCATGGACCTTAATCGCCTTTAATTATTCAATTCGACATAAAAGGTTAACATATTTGGACAAGCTTTAATTACCACAGTTAATACATGCAAAGTTTATAGCAATAATAATAATTTTTTTGAGGCAAAGATCTTTTGCAACTTTTTAAACGGACACAAATAAGTGTTTTCATTATAGGTATTGGTGAACATTAAAGTTTGGATTTAAGCATCTTATTAATTTTAAATCATAAATATCAGTATTTTAGAACCGCTGACCTAACACCAATAATTAAACGTTTCAAAAGTGATACATGCATAGCCTTATTTTTATTATAGGTACACTGAACAATTTAAGAGAAAATTTAGGGATCTTCTTTTGAACATCTTAAAATTTTTACTTTCTAAGATGTATTGATTTTGAAAAAGAAAAAGAAGAAAAGTTTTTTTTTGTAAATAGTTTGGTTCACTACCAAAAATTAACCTTTTAGCAAGGGACAAAATCTCTTGGTAAAAGTTAAAAATCCCTTGGTGAAGAGTTGCATCGAGAGATTTTCAAAAAGTCTTCTCGTGACTAACTATGAACTGAGCCCAAACTATTTTTCCTAATTAAGGATGGGAGTGGTGGTTTGAACCTGTGACCAAATGCTAGTCCCTTACCGCTGTGCCAAAGGCTAGACCCTTATTGTTGTGCCAATCTGATCATTAGCAACAAAGGGTGTAAGCCCAGGGTTTTGATAAGATTCGAACGAGTTAAAGAAAGGAAGGAATGAAGAATTTTTTGATTAAATTAATGATATTAAAAATCAGTATATAATATTAATTTTATTTATGACTTTTATTTTTATGCTAACAAGAGAATGACATATGATAGCTACAAGATTTCAAAATCACTAAAGGATTTCTAAGAAAAAATTTCTTTATGATTTTAATTTTTTATTTTTAAAAATATCTTATCAGCACCAAGGGATTTATCCCTTAGTAAATCTTTAAAGGACTGAACTTTTCTTACAAATCTCTTACTAAAAATTATTTTAATAATCACTCTCACTAATCCATTGAAAATTACCAAGGGATTTTCAAGGAATTTATAAAGAAAAATATATCCCTAGCAAATTCCTTAGAGATTTCTTACTGAAACAAGATTTTAAATATAATTTAAATTCTCTTAAAATCCTTTTCTATTCCCTTGGTAATTTTTGAGGAACATATCCTTTGGTGATATCCCTTGGTGAAAGGCTGATTTCTGGTAGTGGTTAAGATAAAAGTTATCCTAGACAAATAGGTAAATTTTTTAATAACTTTGCTCTTAATTTTTTTACTATAATCAAATGGTAAAAAAGAATTTAGTTTTCTTTTCTATTAAAAAAATTTTATTTTTCTTTCTCTTTCATGGTAACTAAATATACTAAGCCTAACTTATCCAAATTATAATTGTAGTGTCTAATTAGACACTTTCTTTAGCCTGCAAACTAGGTCCATCTAGCCTCAATGACTTCATATTCTGGTTTCCAATTTGGTTGACCTATGTTATGAGGCCTAAAACCAATGAGATAGCTCAAAATCAGGTTAAAGGCCCAATCCACTTGATTAGCTTGAGAGGAAATTTTTTTTTTTAAACTAAGTATGCTCGCTAAGTTGACACGAGGAGAGATCGAGCCTTGTTTACATAAGGGAGGGGGAGACTCTCAATTGGAGTTAGGGTTTCACCAACCTCTAGTTAGGCTGAGACTTCGAGTTCCCATCAAAGCTAAGAAGAAAAACTAAAGCCTCATCTATAAACAAACTCTTCTTCCTCTTTGGAATTGGACAATCACCAATTCTCCATTGAGTTTGGCCCTATGACACCTTGGAGGCTTGGAGAAGATGAGAAAGAAGCGGTGCTTCATTTGCCTTAGGTCCTAGCTTGTCATCCTTATCATTGATGGTCGAATTCCATCAAAGAATTATCAGGATTTGAACACTAAGTGAATCCTTTGTTTTTGTTGAGGCTGGATTCTAGCACGCCTCTATATTACTAATGGTCGGCCATCACCAACTCTCATAGATAAAATATTGTTTTGTTGTTTCTCTCTCTCTCTCTCTTCCCTAACTTGGTTATCATTGACTGTTGCTAGTGATCGCTGGTTGTGAGAATTTGGGCCAAACCCTAATGTGTTCGATTTTGGGATTTTCTTAGCATTGTCGATGATTGGCCTCATCATCATTGTTTTCATATGGAAATTTATTAGACTGATAGAGATGATTGGTATAATGTTTAGAAATTAAGAAATTAATTTGAGATATAACTATATGCTGATTAAATATAACTTGGTGATATATTATGAATAGTATAATCAGTTTTGATTAGGATTGTAGTGTTTGTACTTATAAAGTAGGTGATGAGTCAACTCTTCTAAATTTTTCATATATTATTTTATACATATTACTAAGGTTACACCTTATAAATATGTGGTTGTTGTCATATCCTAAGCTCAAAATTTTAGATTGGATGTATAACACTTTTCTTTTTCATATATTTCTCAGTAGGGGTTAGCAATAGTTTAGGGTAACACAAGAACTGGCACTAACTCAGCCTAATATAATCGAATTAGATCGGTTTAATTTTGAGCGCCAATAGAGTTGATTTTAGGTCCAAAATCTAGAACTAAACCCAATTGACCCAAAGGAATAGATCTCTTTAGGTATAGTTCTTGATTCTAGAGAATGGTGCTTTGGTTTTGACCCAAGAATTGATCATCTACTTTTTGAAGAAAATTTAAAGAGAATTAAAATGCTCTCAAAGATTAAATATGGAACACCACATGCAGTTCATAAGTAATCCACCATCTCTGCTAAAAGGCCTTGAATTTTAGATTAGTTAATGAATATTATATATTTCTCTTATTAAATACAACTAAGAGAAAATTTGAAGCCTTTAGATGTTAGATATATGTTAAAAAATAGTTTTAATTTGGAGGTGACTTATAGCTGAATCATTCTGATTTGGTTAATTTTGGTATAATTTATGGATAAAACCATTTCAAATACAAGCCCCAAAATCAATTCTAATTGGATTAGTTTTAGGTTCTGAACTAAAATCAACCTAATTGAACCCATGCTGACCACTTATTTCTCAATGGCATGAGCCTAGGTTTTCTAGTTGACGACATGTTAGCAAGTTGTGCATCACAGAAAGAATCAAATCATCACTGGTTCTATTTGTTAGAAAAAGTGTAAATAAAAAAAAATGAACGTTCGCTCGCTGACGTTGCGTCAAATGGAAGTTGCGCTGAGTGGACGTTGAAAGGCCAACATTCATAAATGTTCAAAAATAGTTTAAACAATTAATTTTATAAGCCGTTTTTAACATGATTTGGGGCTAACGACTATTAGGCATTTAAGGCCATTATAAGCCGAGCCGTTGGAGCTTTTATGGGCCGAGCCTATAAATTGGCTCAAGGATTCAAAACGAAAAAGGATGATTTTGGAGTATCCCTATAAGATTTTTTTTATCTCATTTTATTTTTATATTTTATTAATTTTTTCTTGAGCATCTGAAGGTAATCATTGGATTTGCACCTCCACACGATCGTGCTCGTAATAAGAGGATCGGATCGAGCCGGATCGTTGTACCTTGGGGACAGATCGCCAACAAACTGCACGAAGGGACGAAAATCTGATCATTAGGATAGTGTCTAACACGCCTCGGTCCTAGTTTGATCCATATCTTATTTTTGTTTTTTTACTTTATTTTACATTTAAAATTCTATAATATATTTCTAGTAATTTCTAGGAAAGGATTTTTTGGCAAAATCAAAAATATTTTCCAACAGCTAAGGATCAGATATTCCCTTTATGTATACATGTTTTGTCTTTTGTTTTTCTTCCGCTGGTGTATGCAGATGCTTGTTAATTTTGATTTAATGTATAGATGGTAAAGATCAGGTGATCCAGATATTTTGCATCTTGCATGCCACTATTTTTACATGTGATAATGACCTTTTTTATGTAATTATCAATATTATGTATTGTTCATGTCCACATTATGAAATATTATTGTTGTTCATGTGTAGGTTACCATTGTTATCTATATATGTTTCTTTGGCTTCACATGCATGTAGAGAGCATTGACAGGCTTTAATCAAGAAAATAAAAGCTTAAACATGAAGGCATCTATATTCAAGCGGTTTAAGCTTTGTTTCCTAGACGCTAGAACTGGGACGTGTATAAACATCTCTGTTAATGGTTAATCTTTTAAGCAACTTACTATGCAACAGTCATGGACACTTGTTTGTTATGTTCAGTGGTGAGAGAACTTTTCATGTGGAGGCACTTGTTAAACAATGTCATTGGAAGGTAGTTTGCAAAACATAATCCATAATTTTTAATAGTTAAGTAATTTACTAAACTATAGAATGAGAATGGTGATCCAGGTAATGAGAGGTCGAGATAATATAATGGTCTCTTTAATCTATAGAACAAATTATTAAACTCTTAATATGGCAATTATATTTTCACTTGTCATTATTGGTTATTATTGATTTATGTAGGGTATTTCTGTGTATCAGTGTATGTAATATGTATATAATGAGTCTCAATTCTTTTATACTACAATAGATGGGACAGAACCCATTCCCTATATTATCTCATATTGCCTATAGCAATTTCACTTTGCTTTGCCTTGATGCCATTCCCAATTTGAATGTCACTTTGGTGAAGTGTGGATATCTGTTTGGTAACTCACAAGTTTGCATTTGTTCAACCTAATGAAACAATAATGTAACATAGGTGTTCCTTATAAGAATTACTCTCTCATATTAGCACGTGATATTTCATATTCATGAAACCGTTGAGAACACCACAAAAGTTTAATTGCTTTGCAGTATCCTTTTGTTATGATAAATTACAATTCATTGAATGTTTTAAATTTATATTGTTTTTTAGTTAAAATAATATGGTTGTGACAGAGATATGGTATAAAGTGTGACTAAAATCACTCAAAGTAAGAAGCTTATTTTATCTTCGGACATTTGCAAGCAAAAGTTATGGCTATGATGATCCATTTCAGAAGCTAGCTTATATTTACATTCTTATGTAAATACTCTGTTTTGAGTCTCTTGAAATCTATTGCCATGAGATTTAGTAAAAGTTTTTATAATTTACTAAATAATCTCATGACAGTTGGAATATCCAACTTATTATTTATCTTGTATTTGAATATTAAATCCTAATATATCTTTGTTTGATTCTCTTACTTAAGGTCTATTAAAAAAATGTTATCTCTTTGGAATTTGCTGAGAAGAATTTGGAGGGGGATAGGGCTTAAGCCCATTATTTGGTCACTAGCAGTGGATACCCAACCTCTGTGATTGGAGATCCCATGAATGAGGTTCAATGTGGTAGAAATGAAGTTGATTGAGGGATCGTGTTAGAGCATAAATTTTTAAAAAAAATTTCATCCCATGCCAATGATGAGTGCTCTTATAAAGTGACAAAGTAAATTTGTGTAAGGTTGAGTCATACTCTTAATGGATCCGAGGCAGATTATCTACAGGGTATTGTCACAAATACCCTTGGAGGATTCACCTATATGAGAATCATCATATTAGGCCGTGACTAAAGGTTTGGGCTAACCTTAAAGAATTCTCATGAAAAATCAATATATTAAGCGCAAGGCCTTTAATATGCGCTGATCGCTTAAACCCAATTGATCCATACTGTGTGTGTGATTAGTAGAAGTCTGAGTCAAAGGACCTAGTTCAAGGTCTAATCCACTATGGTTCCTTCAGATGTATACAATCAACACTAAGTGAGGTTCAAGTCCATAGGACACCTCACCGACACAACAACAGAAAATAAATATTGTGATGCAAAAATGCGTCACTAATGTGTCGCTAAACTAGGTTTTACGATGAATTAGCGACGCAATTGTAGCATCGCTGTAAGTCTCGTCACAGAATGAATTTAGTCGCAATAGTGTCGCTAAACAGCGACTCTCAGCGGCACATTTATTGCGTCGCATATTGCGACACAACGTCTTTGCATCGCAATATTGCGACGCAACGTCTTTGCATCGCAATATTGCAACGCAAGGTCGTTGCATCGCAATATTTAATAATATATTTTAGAAATATTAGTGACGCAATTTCAGTCGCTAATGAGTCGCTAATTAAATTTTTATAAAAAAATATTAAAAATTAAAATTAAAATGGTTAAATTTAATATTGCGATGCTAAGATGTTGCGTGCAATATTTAATAATAATATTTTAGAAATATTAGCAATGCAATTTTAGTCGCTAATACGTTGCTAATTAAATTTTTTTAAAAATAAAAAAGATTAAAAATTAAAATGGTTAAATTTAATATTACGACGCATTAAATTGCATCACAATATTGCGACGCAATTGAATGCATCGTAATATTTAATAATAATATTTTAGATATATTAGCGACGCAATTTCAGTCACTAATGCATCACTAATTGAATTTAAAAATATATAAAATATTATAAATTAAAATGGTTAAATTTACAAAAATTATGATCGAAACACTGATATTGATTGAACACTAATATTGATTGAAACATTCATCATTAAATTTCTAAAAATAATTAATATATTAAAATTTTGAAGTTTCCATGTACAACACATAAAAAGTAAAGAAAAAAATATATCAAGAATCTCCACTATCACGATCACGTGGTGGCTGAAAACCCTGCGACATACGGCTAACCAAATCCCGCATGTGACGCATCTGCTCTCTTATGTCAGAGAGCTCGTGCTGCAGGACTTCTGTGCACTGGTCAAACTCGTGCTGAAGGACTTCCATGCGCTGGTCAAACTCCTGCTGAATCTCCTAGCGAACCTCCTGCCGAACCTCCTCCGTAATAGATCTCTGAATGTCCTCTAAACGCTCGGTAGGAATATCGCCAGAATAGCGCAAACTTGAGGCCTGCTGGGGAAAATATGCAGAAGCTCTAGTGCCTAGACCATAGACCCTGCGGTCTCGCGGCTGGGCACCAACAGCCTTCAAAAACACACGTCGACTCTCCTCTGCTGAGAGTTTGATGCGCAGTCCCCCATCAGTGGAGTCGACCTGCGATGCTTGGGACTGAAGCTCCTCAACTCGTGCCTTTGAATTATAAAATCAACAATAAATGAATCAATAAATTTTTCTAAATAAAATTTTAGAAATTAAACATATACAATATAAAGCTAATTTCTTACCGTAACCTCCCGTATCGTGTATCGATCCAGGAACAGTCCCTCCTGGTGTGTCGCCCTGAATAGATGAAACTCACCAGGATCTCCACCCTCCTGTTCAGACTACAACAACAGAAAGAAAATTGATATAAATAAAAGTATTTATAAATAACTAAATTAGTAATTAAAATATTTAAGTTTTCTTACCATGCGGCGTCTGTGCTGCTGAATCGAAATAGACCCCGCAGTGTGGCGGGAGAGACCCATGCCAGGACTGCCCCTCTCGGATCGGCGGTTCGTGCTGGCTGATGTAGACCTCCTGCGCCAGCGATCAGACTGCCATGCCTGCTACCACTCATGCCAAATACCCTTCGGCACATGGGCAGGACACTCACCCGATGTCCTCCAACGATGAAGCATGTCGGAGTATCGGCGTGCTGTAAGAGCATTCCATGCTGCCCTAATGGCATCATGGATAGCAGGGTCCCACGTAAACTTTTTCTGCATTGAAATAAACAGTTAGTTTAAGAATTTATTAAGATTAAGAAATTTTATATTAATGATAAATTATATTTAATAAGTTTACCTGAAACTCTGAAAAATAAAATTCCCTCGTGGCTGCAGATACGTGGTGCCAATCGTAGCCACTGGGATCAGCACGCCTCTGAAATATGGAGCTGATCTGGCTCGATACATTATGCTGCTCAATAAATCTGTTAAAAAAATATGTTTATAAGTAATTGACTTAAAAACATAAATATATTTACAATTACTATATACTTACAACCCATGAGCATCCAGTCCAAGTACGGTGCGGCCGACGGTGGAAGAACTCCCGAATGTATGTGCCGATCGGTTGGATGACAATACTAATGCAGGATGATCGCCGATGGCTAAAGAGACCAGAGGTTGTGCGATGTGTGGAGATCTGAACTCTCCATCTCCAAAGCTCATGGGATCAATACGGTAGGGCTACGTCTCTGCTCACTCTGTCTGTCGCCGGTAGATCTACCTCGACCTGTCATACTGAAAATACTAAAGATTTATGAATATTATTACAATTAATGATTAAATATGCAAAAATATAACATTTATAAAAATAAATTGAATTTGAAAAAACCTCTATGTTTAGTCGGTTTCATTTGTTTCGTGAAATGTTGGTTCAACATCCGATGTATCGGACTACGATTCAGTTTCATTATCATCGGAAGGAAACCGAACATTTGCATCCATAATTTCTTGGACATCACCATTTGGATCTCTAAGTGATGTTTTAGGAGCCCTTGTGTCGTCCTCAATTGCATGCATGTCCATCTCATCCTCTTGAAATGCAGGGCACTCGGCTGATTGACTTGATGAACTCTCATCTAATACGATTGTTGAACGTGGGACGATTTTAGAAACAGCCCACCAATCTCGCTTGTCGTTGCACAAACTTGGATATCCGCAGTAAAACACTTGCTGAGCTTGGGATGCAAGGATGAATGGATCATATTTCTGCAATCTTCGGTTCACTTCAACTAGATTGTAGTCGTTATGAACCCTTTTTCCCACAGGAAGTGTCGGATCAAACCAATCGCAACGAAACAATACGGTTCATTTAATAGGCCAACCGGGATATTCAACTTCAACCACTACTAACTTTCCGTAATAATCCTGCATATTTGCTCCAACACTTTCTCCTTTAACACACACGCCCCAGTTCTGCGTGCCTCTTGAAGCTGCTAGTCGTTCAATCTGAAATTTGTACCCATTAACAAAATAGCCAGTAGAGGTTGTTACGGTCTTCAATGGCCATTGCGATAGACATTTAATGAAAATATTATCGGTTGTGGACCATGGACCGTTTACCTATAAATTAATAAGCTATTCACAACCAATTCAAAAAAAAAAGCCATTATTGAAATTGATTGAGTGATACTACTCACAAATTCATAAAACCAGTAAGCAAACTCGTTTCTAATTTCTACATAATGGCAACTTGACTGATGTCGGGATTCATCTATCGTTGTCTATCACAATACATCCTTATGGGATGATAAGGATTAAAACTATCTGTTAGAAATTAAATATTGTGGTATATTACAATTTAAATTAGAAGTTCCAATTAAGCATTGAAGTATATACTTACTCAATGTATGGATCGACTTCTCTACAGTTCATTAGGATGTAATAATGTGCTGCATTATACTCCATATCGCTAAGATTTCTTGACTTCTGCGCCCAAATGAACGGCCGATACCTTTAAAAACTGATATTCTACCGTCATTAGGTTCTCCTTCGTCCACACATACGTCATCGTTACGACCAACATTTCGGCTCCTCATGCGGACGTGACCCTCAAGTAATGCGAGGCAAAAGCTGAAACTTCTTCGACCAAGTGTGCATTGCATATAGAACCTTCAACCCTTGCCTTATTACGCACATTATTTTTTAACTTCTTAAGGTACCTATATGTAAAGGTGAAAAAAAAATAAACCAATGTTCTCGCAATGAAATAATATTTGAAATGTCAACATGTCTTACTGATGTATATATTTACCTCTCGAAAGGATACATCCAGCGATACTGCACAGGACCAGCTATGCTCGCTTCGTATGGCAAGTGAACCGGTAAATGCTCCATTGAGTCAAAAAAACTGGGAGGAAATATTCGCTCCAGCTTGCATAAAATAATTAAAATTTCCTCCTCAAGCCTTGCCATGGATGCAGAAGTAATGACTACGGCAGATAACTCCTTGAAGAACAAGCTGAGCTCCATCAATGCCTTCCAGACATGGTGCGGAAGCAACTCACGAAAAGCTATAGGCAATAACCATTGCATGAAAACATGGCAGTCTGACTCTTCATGCCGAACAACTTGAGCTTATGCATGTCCACACACCTACCGATATTTGAGGCATAACCATCTGGAAATTTTAACCCTCTAACCCAGTTACATAAACTTCTCGTGAATTTCTGTCAAGAGTGTAACAGGCTTTAGGATAGGTCCCGTCAGCACTCCTCCTCAAATCACCTCTTCTGCAATACTGATTAAGTTCTTCTCTTGACTTTGCAGTGTCTTTGTTTTTCCCGGGATGTTTAGTACAGTGTTAAATATGTTATCAAAGAAATTTTTCTCAATATGCATAACATCCAAGTTGTGCCGGATGAGATTTGTGCTCCAATACGGCAAATCCCAAAATATACTCCTCTTCTTCCAGTTATGTTCTTTACATATACGGCCATTTATTCTATCTGCATCCGGTTCCTAAGCATACCTCAACCCCAAATGCACTATAGTATCAAATATATCCGTGCCGGACCTAACCGGTTCGGTGAATTTGGTGATTGCTTTGTTCTTTCGGAAGGCGGTCAAGTTACGCCTGTAAGGATGATTTGGAGGCAAGAACTTCCTATGATTATCAAACCATGACTGCTTACCACTCTTCTACAATGTAAATGCATCCGAATAATACATGCAATGGGGGCATGCCAGACGTCCAGCAGTGCTCCAACCAGACAACATTGCATATGCCGAGAAGTCACTTATTGTCCACATCAAAGCAGCTCTTATGATGAAATTTTGTTTCATAGAAATGTCGTAGGCTATGACTCCTGTTTCCCACAACATTTTCAATTCGGCCACCAACGGTTGCAGGAAGACATCAATCTTTTCCTTTGGATTTGATGGTCCTGGAACCAAAACTGTAAAAAACATTGCAGAATCTTTCATGCACTTCCATGGAGGAAGGTTATATACAGTTAGTATCACAGGCCAACATGAATAATGTTGGCCCGCTTGACCAAATGGTTAAAAGCTATCAGTACAAAGACCTAATCTCACATTCCTAATATCTTCAGCGAAATCAGGATGATTTTCATTGAAATGCTTCCAAGCTTTTGAATCTGACGGATGCCGCATTTCATCCTCTTTAGATTCATGTTCGGCATGCCATCTCATATCAGCAGCTGTAACCTCATATCTGTATAATCTCGGCAGGCATGGAGTAAGAGGAAAGTAATGCATCCTCTTGTAAGGCACACTTTTCCTCCTACTTGTACTAGCTCCCCCTTCGCCATTTTTGTACCTCGATTGCCCACAAATCTTACACCATCGCAGCTCTGACTCTTCACCCCAATATATCATGCAATTGTTCAAGCAACAATCGATCTTATTAACTGGGAGCCCAAGCCCATGCAACAACTTCTTCATTGAGTAAAAACTGTCTGCTATAGCATTATTATTTGGCAAAATTTCCTTGATTAACCCAGCTACAGAATTGAACGCCTTTTCTGATAATCGATGTTCTGCCTTAATATTCAACAACCGAGCAGCCGTAGACAACTGGGAATGGCCCTCACAACCAGGATACAATTCTTGATTTGCAGCACGCAACATATCATAAAATTGCTGTGCATCTGGATTTGGTTCTTCCATAAATGTATTCCGATTGAATTCATTACCCGATGCATTCATCACCATTTCTTCATATGTGTTTAAATTCACAAATGGTTCATATACGGGAATTGACACTTGTTGGCTTGTAATAGCTGCTGGAATTTCTCTGGTTCACCATGACAGTACCAAACATCATAATCAGGAACAAACCTCTTTTTACACAAATGCACCTTAACAGTTTCAACATCTCTGTAGGCTTTATTCTGACACCTATGAAAGTTACATGGGCACCTAATCCTAGGCCCATCCATCCATTCAGGTTGGCTACATGCATATGTGATAAATTCTTCCAATCCATTCAGAAAATCTGGATTAAGCAAGCCATCTTTTATCCTTGCATACATCCACGAGCGAGCCCCGCTCATTTTTGACTTACTTATACAATTTCTGATAAACCATTAAAGGAAACCACATTATAAAACTATATTAGCATTACTAAATATATGACTAAATTATTTCTTTTACACAACTAAGATTAATTACAACCATTTAAATCATTTATAACTAAACCAATTTTCTTTACACAACTAAGGTCCCTACCCTGTAAGGCCGGGCCACGACTACGATCCTTGGCGTGCTAGCAAGGACCGAGGCACAGGTTCATGCCAGACTAATGCTAGGGCTTGAGTTCGGGTCGGGCCGCAAGGCGGTCCGTTCAATCACGAGACTTCACAAGCATTCAAGTGTCCTGAATTAATTTCACCTTCACTCCATGTCTAAAAGGTAAGGCCCTATCCCATTCAAGAATATTTTTTGTGATATGTTATTCTGCTATTAATTATCATCGATCGGTTACGTTAAAATTTCAGCAGCATTTTCTAATATGTTCTCCTAAATGTGTGGCATATATGCCACACTAGGAGAACGTATGAGCAAATACAAACCGCAATCTCAACCAACGATGATTAATAGCAGACTAACATATCGCAAAAAATATTCTCAAACTGTCCACCAGGACAATTTGAGAATTTGCAAGACTAAGTCTTATAAATTCTCAAACGGGTCTAAAGGTTATAGTGTTATGAGAAATAATATCAAAATCCAAAGACAATCTTGTTATTCAGAAATTCTTGTCAATTCCATAATAAACTCATTACATAATTCTATGTGAAGACTAAAATATAAATCATTGAAACTAATTCGGTGCTGAAAATTAAATAAAACTACAACAAGACGTTCATTCTAGCATTACATAATTTAATGCATCATTCAATTTGAAGTAGGATATAAATAATCAAGACATAATATGATATTATAAAATCATATTATAATATGATATTATAATATCATTATAATTTATATATATTAATAAAATTAGAACTCATATATGTCAAATGTTTACCAATAAACTGCATGAGAAATTGAACAATGACTATATAAAAATCACTAATCAATTATGACTGAATTAATTTAAAATATAATAAGCACTAAATAATGTAAAGCAATTTCTTTAATTAATTTACTATCGATCAGAATCACTAATTAGCAAATACTATATTGATGTTATAGAATCATTATATTATTATATTATATATAACATAATATAATATTTTATATAATATTAAAATAATACTATACTGTATTCTAATATTACTGTAAAATATTATTTATTTAATATAATAATATTACTATAGGGGTTTTCTAAATTTGGAAAAATATAATAATATTTTTAAATAAACTATTAAAATTAAAATATTAAAACAGCTTAGTAATAATATTTTGTAATAAATTTATTTTTATATTAATTTAATAAAAAAAACCCATCCCTGTTTTTTTTTAATTTTTATTTTTTTGGTGGCCTGGCCATAGGCCACCGTGGCCAGGCAACAGACGACCACAACTGGGGCCGTGGCCGGAGAAGACAAGAGGAGGGGGGATTTCCTCCCCCCCCTGTTAAATTTTTTTTCCCGTGGCCTGGCCACTGTGGCCAGGCCACGACCGGCCATGGCCGCAGCCGTGGCCGTAGAAGACGGGAGGGGGGAGGGGTTCCCCCCTTGTAAAATTAATTTTTTCCTGTGGCCACGAATGGCCACGGCCGCGGCCATGGCCGGAGAAGATGGGAGGGGGGGATTCACCCCCCACCACCACTGTAAAATATAATTTTTTCCCATGGCCTGGCCACTGTGGCCAGGCCATGACCGGCTCCCGTGGCCTGGCCACTGTGGCCAGGCCACGATCGGCCACGGATGCGACCGTGGCCGGAGAAGACGGGAGGGGGGGCACATCCCCCCCTCCCCCACTATTAAATTTTTTTTCCCGTGGCCTGGCTACTGTGGCCAGGCCACGACCGGCCACGGCCGCAGCCATGGCCGGAGAAGACGCGAGTGGGGCGGGAGGGGTTCCCCCTGTTAAATTAATTTTTCCCATGGCCTGGCCATTGTGGCCAGGCCACGACCGGCCACGGCCGCGGCCGTGGCCGGAGAAGACGAGGGTTTTTTTTTCCGTGGCCTGGCCACTGTGGCCAGGCCACGATCGGCCACGGCCGCAGCCGTGGCCGGAGAAGACGGAAGGGGGGGAGGGGTTCCCCCTTGTAAAATTAATATTTTCCCATGGCCTGACCACTATGGTCAGGCCACGACCGGCCACGGTCGCGGCCATGGCCGGAGAAGACGGGAAGCGGGGGGTTCCCCCCCCCCCCACTGTTAATTTTTTTTTTAGAGGGAGGGAGAGGAGTACCTGGACAGTGATTCGGGTGCCGTAGAGCCGCCGGAGATCCGCCGGACGTGGGGAAGATGGAGGACGAGAAAGGAGAAGACGGGAGGGGGGGGTTCGGGTTCGTGAGGAGGAAGAAGAAAAGGAGGATCTGCACGGATTTATGAATCAGGCTTAGCGACGCAAGATTGCGTTGCTAATATATTGTTAATCCGTGACGCTAATTATGCATCGCTGATTGCGTCGCTAAGTTGCCGCCATTAGGCATTTAGGCAGAAAATTAGCGACGCATTTTATTTGCGTCGCAATATTTTAATATTACAAATATTGAGATGCAGTCATTATGCGTCGCAATATTGTGACGCAACTTCAATGCATCGCAATATTTGTATTATTAAATAAACTAATATCAATATTGCGATGCATTATGAATGCGTCGCAATATTGCGATACAAAATGGATGCGTCGCAATATTATTTCTTAATTTAAAACTAATATTGCGATGCATTATGATTGCGTCGCAATCTTGCGACTCAATCATAATGCGTCACAATATTAATTTGTTAATTTAAAACTAATATTGCGACGCATCCATTATGCGTCGCAATATTGCGACGCAATCATAATGCGTCGCAATATTATTTGTTAATTTAAAACTAATATTGTGACACATCCATTATGCGTCGCAATATTGCGATGCACTCATAATGCATCACAATATTTTTTGTTAATTTGAAACTAATATCGCGACGCATTATGAGTGCGTCGTAATATTAGTTTATAAATTAACAAACTAATATTGCGACGTATCCACTATGCGTTGCAATATTGCGATGCAATTATGCTGTATCGCAATATTGATATTAGTTTATTAATTTAATATTATAAATATTGATATTAGTTTATTAATTTAAAACTAATATTGTGACGCATCCGTTATGAGTCGCAATATTGCAACGCAAATACGTTGCATCGCAATATTAGTTTATTAATTTATAAACTAATATTGCGATGCTTTATAGATTGGATCCGACCGCTGCGATCCATCCGATCGGCGATATGCGACGGTTGTGAGTGATCCAAGCCATGATCCTGATCGACGATGATCGATCCGACCGTTTCGATCCATCTGATCGGCGATGATCCGACGGTTGCAATCGATCCAAGCCATGATCCCGATCGGCGATGATCGATCCGACCATTTCGATCCATCCGATCGGCTACGATATCCAACGGTTGCGAGTGATCCAAGCCATGATCCCGATCGGCGATGATCGATCCGACCGCTGCGATCCATCCGATCGACAACGATCCGACGGTTGCGATCGATCCAAGCCATCATCCCGAATGGCGATGATTGATCCGACCATTGCCATCCATCGATCGGCGACGATCCGACGGTTGTGATCGATCCAAGCCTTGATCCCGATCAGCGATGATCGATTCGACCGTTGCGATCCATCCGATCGACGATGATATCTGACAGTTGCGATCGATTGAACCCATGATCCCGATCGGTGATGATCAATCCGACGATTGCGATCCAATTGATCGGCGACGATCCGACGGTTGCGATCAATCCAAGCCATGATCCTGATCGGCGATGATCGATCCGACCGTTTCGATCCATCCAATCGGCTACGATATCTGACGGTTGCGAGTGATCCAAGCCATGATCCCGATCGGCGATGATCGATCCGACCGCTGCGATCCATTCGATTGGCAACGATGCGATGGTTGCGATCGATCGAAGCCATGATCCCGATCGGCGATGATCGATCCGACCGTTGCCATCCATCCGATCGGCGATGATCTGACGATTGCGATTGATCCAAGCCATGATCCCGATCGGTGATGATCGATCCAACCGCTGCGATCCATCCAATCGGCGACAATCCGACGGTTGCGATCCATCCAAGCCATGTTCCCGATCGGCGATGATCGATCCGACCGTTGCGATCCAACCGATCGGCGACGATCCGATGGTTGCGATCGATCCAAGCCATGATCCCAATCGGCGATGATTGATCCGACCGTTTTGATCCATCAGATCGGCTACGATATCCGATGGTTACGAGTGATCCAAGCCATGATCCCGATCGGCGATGATCGATCCGACCATTACATATAGAACCGATTTATGACGATCCGATGGTTGCAATCGATCCAAGCCATGATTCTGATCTGCGATGATCGATCCGACGGTTGCGATCCATCCGATCGGCGACGATATCCGATGGTTGCGATCGATTGAACCCATGATCCCAATCGGCAATGATCGATCCGATGATTGCGATCCAACTAATCGGCGATGATCCGACGGTTGCGATCGATCCAGGCCATGATCCCAATCGGCGATGATCGATCCGACCGTTGCGATCCAATCGATCGGCGACGATCCGACGGTTGCGATCGATCAAGCCATGATCCCGATCGGTGATGATCGATCCGACCATTTCGATCCATCCGATCGGCTATGATATCCGATGGTTGCGAGTGATCCAAGCCATAATCCCAATCGGCGATGATCGATCCGACCGCTGCGATCCATCCGATCGGCGATGATCTGATGGTTGCGATCGATCCAAGCCATGATCCCGAACAGCGATGATCGATCCGACCGTTGCCATCCATCCGATCGGTGATGATCCAACGGTTGCAATCGATCCAAGCCATGATCCCGATCGGCGATGATCGATCCGACCGTTGCGATCCAACCGATCGGCGATGATCCGACGATTGCGATCGATCCAAGCCATGATCCCGATCAGCGATGATCGATCGGACCATTTCGATCCATCCGATCGGCTATGATATCCGACGGTTGCGAGATCCAAGCCATGATCCCAATCGGCGATGATCGATCCGACCACTGCGATCCATCCGATCGGCGATGATCCAACGGTTGCGATCGATCCAAGCCATGATCCCGATCGACGATGATCGATCCGACCATTGTCATCCATCCAATCGGCGACGATCCAACGATTGCGATCGATCAAAACCATGATCCCGATCGACGATGATCGATCCGACCGTTGCGATCCATCCGATCGACGATGATATCCGATGGTTGCGATCGATTGAACCCATGATCCCGATCGGCGATATTCATTCCGATGATTGCGATCCAACTGAACGGCGATGAACGGTTGCGATCGATCCAAGCCATGATCCCAATCGATGATGATCGATTCGACGGTTGCGATCCATCCGATCGGCGACGATATCCGATCAGTTGCGATCGATCCAAGCCATGATCCCGATCGGCGATGATCGATCCGACCGCTGCAATCCATCTGATCGGCGACGATCCGACAGTTGCGATCGATACAAGCCATGATCCCGATCAACGATGATCGATCCGACTATTGCGATCCATCCGATCGGCGACGATATCCGACGGTTGCGAGTGATCCAAGCCATGATCCTGATCAGCGATGATCGACGACGGACACTACCGCGGCCGGCAAGAAAGGAGGGAACCACTTTATATTTTTTTATTATTCTTTTTTCACGGGGGGGGGTTGTGGAAAAAAAACCCCTTTTTTAATTTTATCGCCAGCCTGGCGGTGGCCAGGCCATGGCCTTGGTTGCCGACCATGGCCATGATAAAAATTATTTTTTTTGTTATATGCGTCGCTAAATTAACGAGTTGTTTTTTAATTTTCTAGGTTTTTACGTTGTTATATTAAAAATTACTTTTTTATTTTTTGGTATATGCGTCGCTATTGTGTCGCTAAATAGCGACGTAATCGTTGTGTCGCTATATTAATAAATTTTTTTTAATTTTTTGGGCTTTTGCGTCGCTATATTGCGACGCAAAATGTGCATCGCAATATAGCAACTCAATGTTGCTTCGCTATATTAAAAATTAAATTTTTTAATTTTTTGGTATTTGCGTTACTATTGATTCACTAAATAGTGATGCAATCGCTGCGTCGCTATATTAACGATTTTTTTAAATTTTTTGGATTTTAGCGACACAATAATGCGTCGCTATATTGCGACGCAAACAGTTGCGTCGCAATATAGCGAGCATTATTGCGTTGCTATATTAAAAATTAATTTTTTTTTTATTTTTTTGTTAAATGCGTTGCTATTGCATCGCTAAATAGACGCAATAACTACGTCGCTATATTAATGATTTTTTTTAAATTAAAACATTTTTTGCGTCGCTATATTAAAAATTATATTTTTTTTTTTTTTTTGTTATATGCATCGCTATTGCGTCGCTATTAACGATTTTTTTATTTTCTGATTTTGCGTCGCTAATGCGTCGCTATATTGTGATGCATTATTATTGCATCGCTAATTGAGTCACTATTTTTTTTCTCGCTGAGTTGTCACAATTTGGTCACAATTTAGTGACGTAAAAATGCGTCGCTAAATTGGCATCGCTATTTCTGATTTTTCTTGTAGTGCAATTATGCAGTATAAGATGCCCTAAGATTTTTGTTATATTTTTTTATTTAAAACTTTTGTAGGGGATTATTGGAAAAAGTGTAAATAAAAAAAGGAACGTTCGCTTGTGGACGTTGCGTCGAGTGGACGTTGAGCTGACGTAATTTGGGGCTAATGGCTATTAGGCCTTTAAGGCCATTATAGGCCGAGCCGTTGGAGCTTTTATGGGCCCTCAAGGATTCAAGATGGAAAAGGATGATTTTGGAGTATCCTTATAAGATTTTTTGATCTCATTTTATTTTTATATTTATTAAATTTTTTTTGGACATCCGAAGGTAATCATTGGGTTTGCACCTTCATACGATCGTGCTTATAGTAGGAGGATCGGGTCGAGCCGAGTCATTGTACCTTGGGGATAGATCGCCAACAACCTGCATGAAGGGGCAAAAATCTGATCTTAGGGTAGTGTCTAACACGCCTTGATCCTAGTTTGATTCATATCTTATTTTTATTTTTTACTTTATTTTATATTTAAAATTCTATAATATATTTTTTGTAATTTCTAGAAAAGAATTTTTTGAGAAGATCAAAAATATTTTCCAACAGTATTACACCAAGCACAAGGGTTGGCGGAAATAAGTATATATGTCTACGATCAACTAGTCCAAGATGACGTACCCTTTGCGTTAAATTTCGATAGTGTGTCATAGGAAACGGTTCACCTTTTTGCCACTATCATATATTTCCAAGATCTTCTAAGCTGGTAATGTTAATTAAGCTTCACAGCACTGAACTTCTTTGCCTTCTGAACATTGTGTTGATGGACCTATGATTTGATGCTTTGAGTATGTTAAAATTCAACTAGATCAAAAGCTTACAAACTGCCTTTCTAATAGTATGCATATGCATATGGGCGTCCATGGCATAGGCTCCATCAACAAAGTTACATATCCTTTGATCCTTCGGACGTTGGCGCATCAAGGACTTTGCCTGATATTTTGAGAAGAAATTTGTATGGTACGTACGTAGGCTTAATTACTCGGAACGTCTTATTGCATGTTATACATTAAATGCATGCCCATTTTTTTTAAAAAAAAATGCATGCCGATTGCAAAAAAAAAAGGAAAAAAAGAGAAAAAAACCCTTATAAATAGGCCTCCACCCCAGCCTTTCAAAAGAGAAGTAAAAAAAAAAAAAAAAATTTCCACTACTCTCTCATATTCCTCCTTTCAACCTTTTTCTTCGAAGATAGCTGATTGGCGTCCTGTTGAAATTGTGCCACCAACGGACCATCAACGGACGTTGGAGTTTTAGGCTTCCAGGTTGTACCTTAGAAGAGAGCGTGTGGTCCAATTTATCTTTGCACGAGAAGGAGACCAAATCTTCAATTTGTCTTTGCATGAGAAGGGGACCAAATCTCCTTTAGGACAGTGATTATATCAGCCTCCTAGGCCTGACTTCTAAACTTTCTTTTATTATTTTTGAAATATTTTTTTTACACCAAATATAGTCGGCCAAACACCATAAATATTATTTCTAAAATATATATTTAATATATATATAAATACATATATATTCCTAGTTGAAGGAACACAGGAACATTAACGGTAACAATTTAAAGGAGATTTAGACAAATTAATTATAATTATTTGTATTAGATATATATATATATATATATATATATATATATATATATATAATTTTCTTTAAGTTATAGCAATATCTGGTTCTCTTGTTGTGTGCAAAAAAATTAATTTAAGATTCAACAAATAATTTAATTTAATTAAAAAAAGTTGGAATTATTCAAAAAAAATTCATAACAAAGTAATTTTTATTTTTCAGATCTTTCTCTCTGAACCTAACTTAGACCTCATGGCTACCCTTAGGGATGACATCGTTAGTCTCGAATCGAAATAATTTGATGGATCCCATTTTAGGAGGTGGCAAAGCTAAATGAAGTTTTGGCTAACCACCTTAGATCTTTGGTCAGTGATTGACAAGTCTACCAGTTCCTCTAGTTCAATGACAACTACTACCCCTGAAGAGGATTACCTATGTAAAGGTAGAATCCTTAGTGCCCTATCCGACTCGCTCTATGACATTCACCTATTGGCTAAGAATTCGAAGGAATTATGGGATACCCTTGAGTCTGAATATGGACTCGATGATGCTGGAGTAGAATGATTTAACACCGTGTCATTCCTTAGATTCAATATGGTAGATGACACACCTATCAATGACCAAATTCATAAATTCTAAGAATACCTTAGGAAACTTCAGGTCAATGAAGAAAAATTCTTTGAAGGTTTTAAAGTTTCCAGCCTCCTAAATAAAATACCTCCTTCTTGGAATGGCTTTATCAAAAGTCAGCTTCAAAAACAAGAAGAGCTAACCTTAGCTCAACTTCTAAACTCAATCAGGATAGAAGACCAACATAGGTCTAAAACCCATCAAACTAGAATTTCAAGTGTCCAAGCTAACCTAACTGAATAACACCAGACCAACAATAATCCTAAACTAAGGTCAAAGCCTAAATTTTAGACGAACCTTCAAAAACAATCAAACCAACCCTACCTTACTAAACCAAACAAGTTCAAACCCAAAGGTAAAACCTTTAAAACCCACAATACTAGACCTAGCCAGCCTACCCAAAGTCTAAGTAAAAGATTCTATTTCGTGTGTGGGAGGATAAATCATCTTGCAGGAGACTGCTTTCATCGAAAGAGGGAGCCCTTTCGCAAACCTTTTGCTTTCTCCGGACCCCAAGCTCACGTAGTTGAAGGTCAAGATGATTCCATCCTTAGGTTAGTGAACTTGAACCCTAAAATATATCTTACTTCTTCCAATCTTGATTGGTGGTTGGATTCGGGAGCTAATGTTAATATTTGTTTGATTGCTCCTGGTTCACTACTTTTCAGGACTCAAGTGGAGGAAGTGTTACCCTAGGGAACAACACAGCTGCCAGGGTCGAGGGATAAGGTCGAATAAACCTAAAAATATCATCAAGAAAAGTTCTCACCTTGACGGATGTGCATTATGTTCTAATCTTAGGAAGAATCTTGTCAGTGGGTCTCAGCTGGTTCAGAAAGGACACAAAATTATTCTTGATTGTAATAAAGTTGTAATAACTAAGAATAATGCCTTCATAGGAAAGGGATATGTAAGTGAAGGCTTATTCAAACTGAATGTAATAATTTTTTTATTAATAAAGTTGAGAATCAAACCTATCTTGTGAACAAGTCTAATCAAAATCTGTGGCATGTTAGGTTGGGTCATGTGCACCTAAGAAAGGTCGAATACATTATGAAATTAAAACTAATTCCTAAATCAAATCTAGATACATCTAAATGCGAAATATGTGTGAAATCTAAACAACCAAGAAAGCCATTCAAATCAGTTAAAAAAATTCATCAATCTTAGAGTTAATACATAGTGATGTTTGTGACTCCACCAAAACTGCAACTCATGGTGGCAATAGGTATTTAGTGACTTTTATAGATAATTTTTCTAGATATTGTTACTGTTTCTAATTAAATCTAAAAATGAAACCTTCAATAAATTTAAAATTTATAAGAGTGAGGTAGAAAATCAATAAGAAAGAAAAATTAAAATTCTTAGATCTAATAGAGGAGGGAGTATACCTCGAATGAATTTTCTCAGTTATGTCAAGAACATGAGATAATTCATCAACTAACTGCACTTTACTCTCCATAGTCCAACGATGTAGCTGAGCATAAGAATTGTACCCTTATGGATATGATAAATTCTATGCTCATTAGTTCTAGCTTACCAGAGAACTTATGGGGAAAAGCTCTTCTATCTTCTTGCTTCATCCTAAATAGCATACCTACTAAGGATAGTGGTAAAACTTCCTATGAACTATGGAAAGAAAAAACACCTAACCTAGACTTTCTCAAAGTGTGGGGGTGTCTAGCTAAGGTTAATATTTCTGAATCCAAAAAGAGAAAACTAGGATCCAAAACCTTAAATGCTGTATTTATAGGCTATGCCCAAAATAACAATGCCTACAGATTTTAGTAATAAAATCAGAGATTAATGACATATATGACAATACAATCTTAGAATCTAGAGATGCCTCCTTCTTTGAAGATGTAATTCCATTCAAGACTAAAATCTCTAGACCTCTGGAATCTGAACTATCTTCCTCTAAAGCCATAGAACCAAAACTAGAAATTGAACCAGAATTAAGAAGAAGCAAAAGGAAAAGATTTGAAAAAGATTTTGGTGAAGATTTCTTCATATCCTTAATAGAAGGTTATCCTTCCACATACGATGAGACAATGACATCATCAGAATCATCATATTGGAAGAAAGCTATAGATAGTGAAATTAAATCAATCATAGAAAATAAGACTTGGATTTTAACTGATTTACCTTTTGGAAACAAACCTATAGGAATAAAATGGATTTTTTAAAAAAAATTAAGATCAGATGGATCAATAGAAAGATATAAAGCTAGGTTAGTAGTAAAAGGATTTAATCAAAAGAAGGACATAGATTATTTTGATACTTATGCTCATGTAGCAAGAATAACAAGCCTGAGAACTCTGATAGCCTTAGCTTCAATTCATAAATTAATAATTCATCAAATGGACGTAAAAACTACATTTTTAATGGAGAATTGGAAGAAAAAATTTACATAAACCAACCTCAAGGATTTAAAGTAGGACAAGAATATAAAGTATGTAAATTAATTAAATCTCTTTATGGTTTAAAATAATCTCCTAGACAGTGGCACATTAAGTTTGATGAAATCATCTTAAAAAAATAGCTTTAAAATAAATAAATATGATAAATATGTATATTATAAAAGACATGATACTGACTTTATAATACTATGCTTATATGTAGATGATATACTACTCCTAGGAACATCATTAAAAATAATTCAAGAAACTAAAAGCTACTTATCAAATAATTTTGATATGAAAGACCTAGGAGAAGCTAATGTAATTCTAGGAATGAAACTTATCAGAGTAGATAATGGAATAGCAATAAGTCTAGCATACTCAATAAAGAAAATGCTTCAAAAGTTTGAATATTATGATTTAAATCCTATCTCTACCTCCTATGATCATAACTCTCATTTAATTAAAATTTTAGGAGAACCTATTAATCAATTAGGATATTCTCAAAGAATAGGATCCCTATTATATATTTCAAATAGAACTTGTCTGGACGTAGCTTATGCAGTAGGCAGACTAAGTAGGTATACTAGTAATCCTAGTAAAGAACATTGAAAAGCCCTAGAAAGAATTTTTAGATATCTTAAGGGAACCATAAATTACTCTTTAGTGTATTCTGGTTATCTTGAAGTGATTAAGGGGTATAGTGATGCTAATTGGGTAATAGATAAATTTGATGTTAAGTTCACCACTGGTATCTCTTCCTATTAGGAGGAGCTGCAGTATCTTAGGGCTCATGTAAACAAACTATAATCACTAGGAGCACTCTAGAATATGAGCAAACAGCTCTTGACACTACATGCACTGAAGCACAATGGCTGAAAGACTTAATAAATGATATAGATATTCTTTCACTAAATATTTTTAAATTTCTTTAAATTGTGATTGTAGAGCTCTAATTGATCTATTAAATCAACAGACAACTAATACAAAGATGAATAATCATATCCTGATCAGGTATAAATCTATAAGAAATAAAATGAAAGAATTAATCACTGTAATTTATAAGATCAAAACATAATTTGGCAGATCTTTTAACCAAAGGCCTTTCGAAGACTGCGGTATTTGAGACATCGAGGGGGATGAGGCTTAAGCCCATATATTAGTCACCAGAGTTGGTCCCTTCCATCATGGCAGCCCCATGGTTTAGGTTCAAAGAGAAACGATCTCTGAGGTGATATATGGAAGCACCATTTTAAGAGTCCGTCTCCACCCCATTCCTATGGTGTAATGCTTTATTGTGACTGTTAGGTTGAGCATAGCCCTTAATAGATCCAAGGCTATAAGTTCAGCGAGGTATAATTTCGTAGCACGTACCCTTAGAGGATCTACCTTAGTGAGAGTGGCCGTTAGGCCATGACTATAAAACTAGGACAAATTCCTAGTAACTCTCATGAAAATCAAGGCAAGTGCATGGCCTAGATAGCGCTAATCCGTATTATGATTAGCTCATCTTCATACTGTGTGTATTTTATACTAAATGCAAGTTCAAACCTAGAAGGTACTTGCATTAAACATAGTAAAATTTTAAAGTTTTAAAATTACTTATTGAATTTAATAATATTAAATTTTTATTTATTTGTTTATTACTCTTTTGCTTTTGTTTTTTTTTTTTGTGGGGGATTGTTAATGCCAAAGCGTTATCAAAAGTTTAAAAAAAATGCATGCCCGTTTAAAAATAAAAAAAATGCATGCTCGTTTAAAAAAAATGAATGCCGATTGAAAAAAAAAAAAAAAAAAAAACCCTATAAATAGGCCTTCACCCCAGCCTTTCAAAAGAGAAGTATGAAAAAAAAATTTTACTACTCTCTTATATTCCTTCTTTCAACCTTTTTCGTATGGAGGCAGGCTCTTGTCCTCTAACTAATAGTCATTTGAGAACATTGAAAACTTCCATTCGATTGCAATTAGTTGTTCTTTTGGGCTTTGTGTTTCTTTTGCCTCCTGGGTCATAGTACGGAATCCCTTGTGAGCACTTGAATGAGAATAACATTGAGCGTCGAATACTGCCCATTAGAAGGTGGTATATATCAACATGATTGGCAATTGCTTTATCATCTTTCATCACACAAGCTATAACCATGCGGATTATTGGCTGGGACAGCATGCAAGCAAGTTTTCAAAATACGACGTGCTCTTTAGTTTCTATCTAATCTGCTTGGTTGCCTAAAATTAGAGGTTGGTGTTGTTGGCTGCTCATCACTGTGATAAGATGATTCAAGTAGAGAGCAGACTGAGGCCAACTTGCAGTGGCATCAGAAACCTAAGGATTAAGGGCTGTTTCGATTGGTTGCTGAAAGATCTTTAAGCCGTTGCCGGTCAATAGTAATGCAAGACAGCTGTGTTGGCCAAGAGCTAACTCAAACAGGCCAATGACTTTTACTGGATTGTCTGGGCTTAAGCCTTGACCATGCCAAGATTTCAGAGGGATGAGCCGTGGCCTACTCTCCCACATATATTTGGCAATTGCAATAACATAACAATCATCAATTTTGTTATCAGGTTGGACCATTTCGACATGTTAACAGTCCCTGCATACTCTTCGGGGAAAACCAGATTCTCTCTCATATGAAAGTTTCCTGAGTCTTCACATGGTTCGCCATAATAATCATAAATGCATGGAGGCTCGGATGCATGAACCTCTTCCAAAACATTGAATTTTATCAACCAAGCAACGTCATGCCAGCAAAGTAAGGCAGATTTCTGTCAGCATTTGAATTCAAAACACATTCATATATATTGCACCCCCATGGAAAGAAAGAGAAGGTACAGAGTACCGAGGCACACATTTAAGTCGACGGTATCCAATTCTTTGGTCTCTTGCCTTGATCAGTGGCATGGTATGGAAAGAAACTTTGGTCCAATTTCCTTCCAAATATACAAATTATTTGGAGGAAGAATTTATTATCTAATTTAGAAAGAAATTTATAAATTCTATTTAGAAAGAACTTCATAAACAATGCTGTCATATCTCAAAAAAAAAAAAAAAACTCATCTTTTGTCCATCAATGAATAGCACACTCCTAAAGAAGCAATCAAAACTAATAAAATAAAAACATCCCCATATGCCAGGTAAATGGGTTCTAAATCTAAGTTTTAAAGCTTCAGCATGTTATCTTACGAAATTCTTATAAGCCTTCTTCTACATTCATAGGTTGAGTTGACTGTCAAAGAGTCCCTTAGCGATAATATAATATTTTAAAACCTCTTTTACTCTCTTTTTTTTTTTTCTTCTCTTCTACCTGAATAGATGTGCAAATTAGTTGAAGAGTGCATCATCGTCCGAGACAAGGCCCGCTTCATCTGCTGCTACTCAGAAGCTGCCAGCGATTAGGAGTGAAGATGTTGGTAAGAACGGCGTTTTGGTTTCATAGACGTACATCTCAGGATACCTGCAGATGTAGGTGTCAACACAAGGGCCAAAATAGCTTTTCTTGCACTTATTTAAATCATTTAATGTTAAAATAAGTCAGTAGAATTTTTCCCAAAATCTAAAACTGCGCCTCAGTCATTGACTTTAATTCTTCCTCGAGGGGTGTACTACTTGGCCAAAAATATTACATATATTGTACGGTTTTTGCACTGTGGAACCGCCCTTGCAATGCCGCGCCCATGAGCCTGGTGATCAAATGCATGCACCGACCTGAGTGACTTGCGACACAATTTTCTTTCGCATCCACGTCTCGTACCTAACAAACTCCCAGTTGTCGCAAAGGGCCCGGAGAAAGATTATAAAAAAATTCATACAACTCCAACAGTAGCAGCTGATCCAAGTGCATGCACTGAAAAGCCGCGAGAAGGCCTGAGGCCGGATGCCAAAGTTTCTAACCACCCAAAAGTAAAGGTAAGAGGTCGGAGCCATCGTTCTCCTAAGATGCAATCCCCTTGGCATTTACGAAGAAAGGTGCCAATGACGGGGTTCTCCCAGGCTTTCCTTTGGGATTCCTTCAAATCCAAAGCGTGTACTACGTTGAGTGGGCGGCGTGCCGCGGTCGGTCATCCTCACAAGACCCCGACTGCTCCATTGTTGATCATCTACTCAGGAATCATCACAAAAAAATCTACTTTTGTTTAAATTTTTTTATATAAAAAGATTTATAAAAAAAAATTTCATACGATTTTTTAGCTATCGATAAAAGTTTTTTTAAAAAAAATAGGCAAAAATGCATCAAAAAAAACCTTTATCTATGACTTTTATAAAATCGTAGGTAAATAGCAGAACTTTTTTCTACCGTAAGTAAAGTTTATTTTTCATAGGGAGAGAGTAAATAGAATTTGAAATTAAATTTAAAATTTAAAAATCTTTGCTTAGTAAAATAAAAATTATAGGAAAAAAAGAAAAAGTATTTTTTTTAAAATTACTTTTCCCTATGAAAAATAGAAAATCATAGGAAAAAATTGCCTAATAATATTATTTAATGATTTTTTCCGGAAATAAATACTAAATCATAGAAAAAAATTAAGAAAAATATTTCAATCCACATCTTTCCCTACGAGAGTGCTTAAAATGTAGAAAAAAGTAGTATGAGAAAAGAAAAAGTAGGAAAAAGTGATTAATAGTTATTTTTTAACCATTTTTTATGCAAGAATAAATTAAATCGTAGGAAAAAATGATAAATAAATATATTTTTTCTTATTTTTTCCTACGAAATATGTCTAAAATCGTAGAAATGGTTTAGAAATCATAAGAAAATGTCTTTATTCTATTTTAATTTATTTAAATTTTAAATAAATTATTTGTTCATTTTTAAAAAAATATTAGAAATCGTATCAATAAAAAAATGATTCTTTACATACAATATCCATTATATATAAAATTTTTTACATGTGACAATAAAAGATAAACATCAAAATAACTATAAATGAAAGTAGTAGTCCATATCAATTACAATATTCATAACTAACATAAACATACTATTGTGAAGACAGAGGTGAAGGCGGAGGCAATGTGAGGAGGAGGTAGCGATGATTATGGTGAAGGCTGCATAGTGTTGGCTGAAGCCGATGCTGAACTTGATACTATATCATGTGAGGGAGGAATAGGAACATTAAACCCAATAGTAGCAAATGTAGCAGTTAATCCCTGGGTTATTTATTCCTGACGCATAACTTGCTCACACAGAGCATCTACAACTGGAGTCGAATGTAATGCATCTCCCCTAGAGGTAGAGGCAGAACTCCTGTGTCGAGAAAAAGGTAGTAAGCAAAGGAATAACCATATTTGCATCACCAACAAAAAAATATGTTACATACTCAAGAAAATCCGTGTTAAAAAATGACAAGGGCAATAATGCTCAAACTATCAAACAAACTAAATAACAATAATAAAAGCTTAGGCATTTGATTCATTTTAGCCAAATTACAAGGATCAACATCTTTCCGATCAAATTGCCTCTGGTAGAGAGGGACAGAGGGGGAGAGTTAGCTGACATGCCATCTAAATCAGTTTGGATGTGCAGAATAGAAGCTGGACAACCATACCAAAAAAAAAAAAGCTTAAAGAAACCAATAATGAAATAAATTCCTAGTGACATCATCAGTGAATAATTGTAAAACAAACAATCCCATGATATCTGCATAATAATATTTGAAAATAATGTAGAAGGAGAACCATACCATCAGCTTTCGTCCATCGATGTTCAGTTTACTTAGCAAGCGCATTGCTCGAAGAACTCCTTAGCAGCCTCAAATTTATTATTACTGAAATCCGTTCTTCAGCTTGAGGGCAGTGCACATCGGAATCCAGATAGCACTTTTCATTCAGATGAATCTGCAAGATAGTCTTTGCGCAGGAGGCATGAAGGATGATCCCTGCAAAGACCCTCCGATCCAAGTCAGTAAAATTTCCAGCATCAGATGAGAGAAGAAGGCTCTAGCAGAAGGATCTTCCTTCTTGAAATGATTTTTCAAGAGCAATGGCCTTTGCTAGAGTTTTCTTTGGGCTTAGATTGCCTTCGAGAGCCTACCTAGGAGGTCCTGAGACTTGGTATTTGTATGCTGCCGAGAAGGTGAGTCGTTACCTGAATTTTTGGATGCATTTTAGGGAGTTAGCATCTAATAAGGCCAAAATCCCAATGGTTACGGGAATTGACAGTTGATGAAGCTGATGGGCACTTTATCGAAAATTTGGAATCCCGTTGATCATGAACACAATTCTGTATTTGGCTCCCATTTTTATTTTGGGAAGATCATTCTGTGATCCTTGCGATCAGGATGGTTCATCCTTTGAGATATTTGGCATGGTTTGAAGCTTACGTTGAAGGAATGAGGATCAATCCTGGCAAGATACTAAGATAGCTCGCCCCTTTCGAGGTTCGGAGATAGCTTGGCCCTTTTAGGCACTGAGATAGCTCGACCCTGTTGAGGTTCGGCGACCTACTCTGGTGTTGGCGCCAAGACCGACGATGGCGTCGGTACTAACTCTAGAGTCAGTGAGAAGACCGATTGGGCCAACTTTAGAGTCGGTGCTAGGGCCAACTCTGGGGCCAAGTAGTGCTGAGGCCGATTGGGGTCGAGTCGGTGCTGAGGCCAACTCTAGAGGTCGAGGACGACTGGGGCCGAGTCCGAAGATGAGGCCACCTTGAAAGCTGGGGCCGCTTTTGAAGATGAGGCCGCCTTGGGGCTGAATCGGTGCTGAGGCTAACTCTGGAGGCTGAGGCTGACTAGGGCTGAGTCGGTGCTGATGCTGACTCTAGAGGACGAGCCGACTGTGGCCGAGTCTAAAGACGAGGCCACCATGAGGTACCTTGGGGCCAAGTCGGTGCGCTAAGGCCGATTGGGGCAAGTGGTGCTGAGGCAGACTCTAGAGTTCAAGGCCGACTGGTGTTGAGTCGGTGCTGAGGCCGAGGCCGACTGTGGCCGAGTCCGGAGACGAGGCCGCCTTGGAAGCTGGGGCTGCTTTCGAAGATGAGGCCGCTTTGGAGGCTGGGGCCACCTCAACTTCCACCGTTAATTCACACTGGCTTCATTAGCCATTACATGGTAGTTTGTCTTTTCCCAAACATTATAGTTAACAAGTCAGAAACCGAAAATGGCTCTAGCCTTTTCGCCATATACACGGATGTTGGCGCAATGATAATTTTATCCCGCATCACATGCTCCCCACTCTCTAGTCCGAAGAGTAGGTTTGGGCATAGGGAGTAGAGTTTCAGATGGCTTAATAAGATTCGAGGAACTTTTTGACCGTACCGAGAATTGTTTGGCCCTGCCGAGGTTCAAAGAGAATCTTACCTCGCTCTGCCAGGGTGCGAAGATTATTGCTCAAAGAAATTTTACTTGGTCCTATTAAGGTGGAGAAAGTTGCTCAGCCCTGCTGAGGTACAGAGAAATTTTTACTTGGCCCTGCCAAGTTCAAAGAATGTTGCTGGTCATGCTGAGGTACGATAAAATTTTTACTTGGCCCTACTAAGGTTCGGAGAATGTTGCTTGGCCATGCCGAGGTATGGAAAAATTTTTACTTGGCTCTGCCAAGGTTCGGCAAAATGTTGCTCTGCCATGCCAAGGTACAGAAAAATTTTTACTTGGCCCTACCAAAGTTCGGAGAATGTTTCTCGACCGTGCCAAGGTACGAAGAAATTTTTACTTGGCCCTTCCAAGGTTTGAAGAATGTTGCTTGGCTTGCCAAAGTATGAAGAAATTTTTACTTGGCCCTACCAAGGTTCGAAGAATGTTACTCGGCCGTGACGAGGTAGGGAGAAATTTTTACTTGGCCCTGCCAAGGTTCGAAGAATATTGCTCGGCTATTCTAAGGTATGAAAATTTTTACTTGGCCTGCGAAGGTTCGAAGAATATTGCTCGGTCGTGCCGGTATGGAGAAATTTTTACTTGCTCTACCAAGGTTCAGAGAATGTTACTCGGCCATGCCGAGGTATGAAGAACTTTTTACTTGGCCCTGCAATGTTTGAAGAATGTTGCTCGGCTGTGCCGAGGTACGGAAAAATTTTTACTTGGCCCTGCCAAGGTTCAAAGAAAGAAACCCATAGTTCAAAGATTGGGCGAGACTTCCTTTCATCCACAACTCAAGAAAGATTATTATTCAATAAGAAATATTTGAATCGAGAGTGAAGTTTTATTACAATGAGAAAAATGGCTCGGTTAGGCATACTTTACTAGTAATATATTCGAGTTTAATCTAGTTCCATGTCTTCGAGATGTTGTATCCTTTGAAGGTCTTCATTGCTCGGAGATGATCCTAGTTCCATATCCTGAGGGTACTGTATCTCTTGAAGGTCTTCATTGCTCGGAAGTGATCCGAATTCCATATCCTCGAAGCACCATATCTCTTTGATGTCCTTATCTGAAGAGGTGAGCCCCTCACACCGGACCCTTTCAAATTGGTTCTCCTCTTTGCTTGGCCATACCTGGTAGGATCTGGCATTGGCAATCATTTAATAGTGCCAGCCGCCAGTAGGTTTGGCGTAGGTAGTCGTCATTGCAGTCTGTCATCCTGAGCAGTAGGAGAGACGGGATGGGGGATCATGACCGCTGCATTGAGTTGTGGCGAAAAATACTGGAGGTAAGGAGTGAGCCCGACAAGATCTTGGCAGGCTCCTATCTCCTCCCCTCCGCGGTGCTGTTCAACTTCTTTATGGTCGGGTTATCGCGGAAGGTTGGTGGCTTCTAGTGGATTGGGCGGAGGGACCATCGGTAGGACCAGGGTGATTATTCCACCAAGAAGCTGCTTAGTGGGTGCAGCAGAAAGAGAAACTCCATAAAGTCTTTGCAACAGTTGTGACAGGGTTTGAATTTGTTGGACCAGCATGGCAAACTGGTCCTTGGTGACCGAAGCTACTAGCGTGGAGGAACCTTAGTCAATTACGCTGCAAGGATGTCATGTTGTTTATGGAATCAGGCCTTTGAGATGTGGCCTAATCAGGAGCATCTGTGGTTGCTCTCTTACGGTTGGTTATTGAGGAATCATCATTCTTGTCGAGAACCTTGTCTCCTTAATTAAAAATTTAATGGGACTTGAGGCCCTTCCTCTAGCATCAATCTGTTGCTACTGAAATTTGTTCTCCAGCTTGGAGGCGATGCATGTTGGGATTCAGGTAGCGCTCTTCCGTCCGGATGGACCTGCAAAACAATCTTTGAGCAGGAAGCACGGGTGTGGTGCGGTACCTACGAAAGACCCTCCGATGCCCAAGTCAGTGAAAATTTTCAGCAATCAGATGAGAGGAGAAGGCTCCAGCAGAAGGATCTTTCTTCTTGAGATGATTTTTTAGAGCAATGGCCTTTGCTAAAGTTTTCTTTGGGCTTAGATTGCCTTCGAGAGCCTACCTGGGGAGTCCTGGAACTTGATATTTGTACGCTGCGAGGAGGTGAGCCATTACCTAATTTTTCAAGCGTGTTTTAGGGAGTTGGCATCCGATAAGGCCGAAATCCCAATGGTTACAGGGATCGGCAGTTGATGAAGCTGATGGGCACTTTATCGGGAATTTGGAATCCCATTGATTATGGACGAAGTGTTGTATTTGGCTTCCATTTCTGTTTTGGAAGATCATTCTACAATCCTTGCGATCAGGGTGGTTCATCCTTTTGAGATATCCGGTGTGGTTTGAAACAGTAATGGCGCTTACGTTGAAGGGATAGGGATCGATCCTGGTGAGATACTAAGATAGCTCGGCCTTGCTGAGGTTCGAAATAGCTCAGCCCTTTCAAGGCACTGAGATAGCTTGGCCCTGCTGAGGTTCGGAGATCGACTCTGGTGTTGGCGTCGAGATCAACGATGACGTTGGTACTAACTCTAGAGTCGATAAGGAGTTCGACTAAGCTGACTTCAGAATTGGTGCTAGAGCCGATTCTGGGGATCGAGTCGGTGCTGAGGCCGACTAAGCTCGAGTCCGGAGATGAGGCCGCCTTGGAAGCTAGTGCCGCTTTCGGAGATGAGGCCGCCTTGGGGCCGAGTCGGTGCTGAGGCCAACTCTAGATGCCGAGTCCAAAGACGATGTCGCTTTGGAAGCTAGGGCCGCTTTCAGAGATGAGGCCACCTTGGGGCTGAGTCGTTGCTGAGGCCAACTAGGGCTGAGTCGGTGCTGAGGCAGACTTTGGAGGCCAAGGCCAACTGGGGCTGAATCGGTGCTGAGGCGACTTTGGCCAACTCCGGAGACGAAGCAGCCTTGGAAGCTGGAGCCGCTTTAGGAGATGAGGCCGCCTTAGGGCCGAGTCAGTGCTAAGGAAAACTCTGGAGGCTGAGGCCGATTGGATCTAGAGATGAGGCTGCCTTGGAAGCTGGGGCCGCTTTCGAAGATGAGGCTATCTTGGAGGCTGGGCCGCCTCAACTTCTATCGTTAACTCACACGCGGCTTCATCAATCATATCACATGGCAATTTATTTTTTTCCAAACATGATAGTTAACGAGTCAGGAATCGAAAGTGGCTTTAGCCTTTTCGCCATATACACGGATGTTGATGTAGTGACAATTTTACCCCGAATCAAAATTCACAAAACCCAAAACCGTTTGGAGTTCCATCAAAGGGATCTTGAGCACGTTTCAAACTCTTCACTGGCCCCCAAAGCTTGACAAAAAAAAAAATTACAGATCAAAACAAGTTTAAAGTTATATGATGCATTTATTTCTGCAACATATATTAGTAAGAAAAACTCACCCGAAGAAGAGACAGCAGAAACTCATTGTCTACTGTGGGCGCAATCTTGCCAACATAAAGTCTTTGCGGCTTTTCTGTTGGTGGAACAACAGGGGCAACTGGCCTGACCATGGGGGTAACAATAGGAGGCACACCACAAATGCCTGGAACAGGAGGCCGTGGAAGTTGGGGTATCACATCTAATGGTGGAATTGGGCGTGAAGGAAAAAAACCAAGACGAATCATAGATGGGTATGGTGTAGCAGGATAACAGGGCAGGCCTGCAGAAACACAAAAAACATCTATGCAAATTCATCAGAAAGAACCTGTAAACTTACCAAAACTATAAGCAAAAACATTCTTAGTAGACATGTTACTTTTCCAATGAAAAATGAAAATAATACACAAGAACAATAAAAACATTGTTACCGTACAACATAAGCATACAAGAGATGCGCAGCACAGGTATGGTAACTATCACCAGCTGAAAAGATAACCTGAGAGGACATGCAAAAAGAATAGCATCTGTTTCATAAAACCCTTTGCCTAAGAATAAATTTTTTTTTATGATTTTATTAAAATCATAAGCAAAAGTTTTTGCACAGAGGCCTTTCCTATGATTTCAGATATTTTCATAGAAAAAGATATTTTCATAACAAAAAAAAATTCTTTATATTAGAAATTTTTTTACTATATACTTTTTTCTATAATTTTTTTTTGCTTACGATTTTAAATTTGTAGGCGCAAAAATCTTAGGCAAAGCCTACATTTATTATAGTAAATTAATAATTATCACCGTGCTTCTTTCAAATTTTAGTTCCATAAAGCTGAAAGCAAAGCCAAAAATATTGGTGATCATAAAAATATGTGAAGGATCTGCTCATTAGCGATTCCACCTCATTTCATGAGCTGGCGACTAGAATGTGTTTGGCGCACAGAATTTAAAAGGAATAAATTTTTTAAATTATTTCTCAAATTTATATATTTTCTTTATGAACAGAATAAAACTCTCTTATAAAATAGCTAATCTTGTTAAAAGAAAATTAACTTATTACATCAAAAAAGATATTTTTTTTTATTATATCAGATTATTACTTTGTTTTTTTCTTTTTTTTCTTGTTTTAGAAATAACTATTATTTTTTTAAGGATATAACTATCCTATTTAGTTTATTATTTTGTTCTTCACTAAATATGAGATAGTATAATTTTTATCATATCTTATTCTTTATCCTATCCTATCTTTCCTTTATTCTATCTTATCCTATCTTTCCTTGTATCCTATCCTATTTTATCCTGTGTACCAAATACAACCCTATGGTTTAACTCTTGACCATGCAAGGAAAGCCACGAATTAAATAGGTGGCGAAAACAATAGTAGCAATATGTTATTATTTATGAACAATGTTGTACTCTACTTGATATGACTGATCCCGCATCGTTAGAATAAAAGGTAACAGCAGCTAACGAAGATCACCGTCTCTCGACCCCGAGACCCCCCTCAGGTCTCGGGGTGCACCAGCATTATCTCACCCCCGAGACCCCCCTCTGTCTCGGGGTGGGATCACCATATCTCGACCCCGAGACCTCCCTCCAGTCTTGGGGTGCACCAGCATTATCTTACCCCCAGACCCCCTCCGGTCTCGAGGTGGGATCACCATATCTCGACCCCGAGACCCCCCCTCCGGTCTCGGGGTGCACCAGCATTATCTCATCCCCGAGACCCCCTCCGGTCTCGGGGTGGATTATTATCTCTCGACCCCGAAACCCCCTCCGCTCCTGAGGTGCGCGGGCATCATCAGCGATTAGCACGCGGACCAACTTCCGAACCAAATGATAGCTCCGGGCCACCTGGCGCACCCACGTGATTCTCCGTACACCGTGATTGCTTGAGGCCATGCCTAATAACAGCGTATGGTGCACTGCATGTTCCTATACGTGATTGTGCCCCGTTACGGAGGGCCATGCCTCATAACGGCGTATGGTGCACTGCATGTCCCTATGCATGACTGTGCTCCGTTACGGCGTACGATTCGCTACCACTTGCCACTGTGCACGGTCATGTCAAGCAACGGCGCGCACCAAATACAACTGCGGCTGCAAGACACATGTAATGCCATGTTGGCAGGTAGCGCGGGATGCCTTCGGCATGCACAGTGATAGTACGACACAATCTTTCGGAACAGTAAGACGGATATTCGGACAGGTATAAAAATACGCGCCCGTACTGTAAGTAAGGATCCAAACTCTGGTTTTCTAGCTTTCTTCCTCCTAGCAAAACCCTAACTATCTCAGTTCCTTTCCGCTGAGCGGTTCTTGTCTGATCCCAAGTAACTGACTTGAGCGTCGGAGGGTCCCCACCGGAACAACCGGTCTCCGGGGACTTTTCTTGCAGGAGTCTAGAGAGAAGGACGTCTGTCTTCCCCGATGTTTGAAGAAGGTGACTTGGCGCCATCAGATACCCCTCACCCCTGAGGCGAAGCGGGTCCCACTGATGAGGCGAAAGGGGTGTTCTCCTCCACGTGGCTGATCCCTGTCCACGTCTCTTATGCGGACAGCCTGGGGAATGCGAGAAGGCGGCGCCTCCGTACACTGTGCCCACCACGATCGATCTCGAGAGAAAACTAGCCCTTCAAAGTCTGTGCAAAAAGCTGTATCATCATTACCTCTCATAGCGGCGACGTCAGCGGAGTCCCATCATTGGCCGGAGGCATACCGCATCACGCGCTGGGCGTCCCTCGAGGTGAGCCAGCCTATGGTGGGGGGCCATGTGGCTGACGAGACGAGGCGGACGATTTGAAAACCCAATAAAACCAAATGAGGGGTTGAATTGGCCATATCGCTTCCGCTATCATCGTCTTCCTCTGTGCCTATACTCTGATTTTCCCTGCAACCCGAGAGCTTGTGCCCGGCTTTCCTTCCTTCAGGTCAGTTCTTTGTCCATTTCAGACTTCTCCATCCCTTCTTTTTCTCATGAGCTCTCCATTCTGGACCTCAAAGGACGATTCAAGAATCGTCCTCCCTCTGAGAGGCACTGTACCTCTCCCGCACCTTCTCCTTCCCCTCCGCTTGAGTGGTCCACTGATTCAGAGGACCGCGTCCCCCTGGCCCAGCGACGGGTCGCTGGTGGAGCCCCATCGAGGAGCCACCGGCCGGCACCTCCTCGAGGGTGGAGGGGTTCCGGAGGGGACTGCCTCCAAGGTAACATGTCTGGATTTGGCAAAAATCCGGGCCCGTTACCAGATTCCCCGGGACGTTGAGCTTTTTCTGCCGTCTCCCGATGATAGGGTCATCTCCTCCCGACCCGGTCGGGTGGCCCTTTATGAGATTTTCCTGAAGGCAGGTCTCCGTCCACCCTTTCCGCCCTTTTTCATCAACATTCTTGACTACTACTCCTTGACTCCATCCCAACTGGTCCCGAACTCCTACCGTGTCGTTAGCGCCTTTGTCATTCTCTGCCATCATCTGGGTATCACCCCTCGAATCTCTCTTTTCCAATCCTTCTATATCCTCTGGTCCCAGAAGGGTTGGTGGCTGTTTCAGCCCCGACCCAATCGGGTTCTCAAACTTTTTCTTCCTTCTTCAATCAAGGGATGGAAATCCCGATTCTTTTTCGCTAACGTCGACCAAGTCAGGCCCCGTGGGGAGATCCCGACCTCCGAGGGAACGCGAACTCCACCATCTAACCTGGGGATCGGGATGCGTCGGGTCAATTGCTGGCTACCGAGATCCCTCGGTATACCTTGCTCTTGACGGAAGATAATCTCGAGTCGGCGGGTCTTATCTCCCACCGGGGAAAGCCATTTCCACTCTTAGCCAAAAATTATCTGCTTCTCTCTTTTTTTTGATTTTTACTGATGTCGCGCAGCTATGAAGATACCAAAAGAGAAGCTCCTGAGGGCCGCCTCTAAAAAGAGGGCCCGGGAGGGGCCACCTGGAGGCCAGCGAGCTCCAGCCCCAAAATGCCGACGGCTCGGGACTCCCAACCACCAGCACCACAAGACCCCCCGGCTGCTCCAGAAGTTGATCTCACAGCCGACACCCCGCCAAGATGGCGACGACCGCGAGAGTCCCAATCGAGGAGCCAGTCGCAGAGGGGTCGGTAGCGGCGGAGGAGCCCATAGTGGCTGAAGAGCTTTCTGCCCCTGGCGAACCGTCCCCACCAGAGGCTGCCATGGATTGGGGCGAGGGGCCATCAAGGGTCGTAAGCCCCCCCCGAGAGGTCGCCTAGGAACAGCCCGCGTGCCAAGCCAGAGACTGCGAGACGGCCGAACGGAGTGGGGCCAGGCCAGGGCTGCCCCGGGACTCCTTGAACGATGGTCGCTGGGCTGAGTGGGTCCTTGCCCCGATTTTTATGCCCGAGATCCTGGAGGACCTCAGCCACCAGAAGGCGAGCTCATTCTTCCGAGATTCCTACACGGTTGTCGTCAGGGTAAGCGGCCTTTTTGCTTTTGCCTTCATATCTTTTTTTTTTTTGCTAACCTGGAACTTACGCATGCAGCTCGCGCACTCCCTGAGAGCCGCCAGGGATGTAATCCATGGTGGGAAGGCCCTTCTGTGGGAGGCGCAAAAGGAGGCTGAGGACGCTCAGTGCCGCGCAGAGCGGCCGAAGAGGCGCTGGAGTTGGCCAAAAGTGCCTGGGCAAGTGAAACCAAGGCCGCTAAGAACCGAGCAGAGGCCGACGCCAACCGTGTGCGTGCGGCACTCCACCAAATGACGGAGGCCGAGAATGCTGTGATGGCCAGAGATCTACACATCTCTGAGCTGACCTTGCCCTTCAGGAGGCCGAGGGTTAGGCGGTTACGGCGGAGGAAGAGGCACAGGCGGCGAAGGAGGAAGCAAGCCAATCGGGGAGGAGGCGAGCCGCGCCCAGGAGGCTGAGAGGCTGCAGTGGCAGCCCTCACCGCGGAGGAGAAGGCTCGGGTCGTAGAGGTGGAGCTGCCATCGTGGCCAGGACCGCTGGGATTATAGAAGAGTACAAAGCGTCTGAGCGCTTTACAGACGATTTGGCAGAATCCTCGGCGGCGGTGTTCCTTGAAGGATTCTAGCATGGGAAGGAGAAAGTTGCCAGGGATTTGAACATTCCCCAAGCCCTGGAAGTTGAGCTAGACCGCTTCTCAGATTCGGCCCCCTCCGACGATGAGCCCGCGCCAGCAGAACCGTGAGCTTGTATTTTTATTTTTGCAAGTCCGACGATATCGGCATTTTGTAATCCCTTCAAATTAATGAGAATCTTCTTCAAAATACATTGTCTATTTGTGACTCTTACCCTAAATTCGTTGGTTGACAATACGCGGCCCCACGGTCCCATTAGTCCCGCTAGTGCTAGGGGATAACTCTCAACTCATACGAGCTATTCCGCCTTAGCCATCTAGGACCGAAACTTGGGGCCAGGAAGGATAGGTTTCTTGGGGTTGAAACGTCGGTAGTTGGAGGTTAAGGTAAGCGGGTTCCTCAAGATCGACGATGCAACACTCTGCCAAGAGTATGTCGGGTCTTGCGCTAGGTAGGCATGTGGCTTTTGGTGCCGATAGGGGTCGGACTTTATGTGGCATCGGGTGTCAGGCTTTGTGTGCCGATGGGAGTCGAGCTTCATGCCTGGCTGGTGCAGGGTTTTGAGTGCCATCGGGTGTCAGGCTTTATGTGCCATCGGGTGTCGGGCTTTGTGTGCCATCGGGTGTCGGGCTTTAGTGCCGTCGAGTGTCGGGCTTTATGCCTGGCTGGCCCAGGGCTTTAGGTGCCGATGGGTGTCGGGCTTTATGCCTGGCCGGCGTAGGTCTTTAGGTGCCGACGGGTGTCAGGCTTTATGCCTGGTTGGCCCAGGGCTTTAGGTGCCGATGGGTGTCGGACTTTATGCCTGGCTGGCGCAGGGCTTTAGGTGCCGATGGGTGTCGGGCTTTATGCTTGGCTGGCCCAGGGCTTTAGGTGCCGACGGGTGTCGGGCTTTATGCCTGGCTGGTGCAGAGCTTTATGCCTGGTTGGCGCATGGCTTTAGGTGCCAACGGTTATCGGGCTTTATGCCTGGCTGGCCCAGGGCTTTAGGTGTCGATGGGTGTTGGGCTTTATGCCTGGCTGGCGCAGGGCTTTAGGTGCGACGGGGGTTGGGCTTTATGACTGGCCGGCCCAGGGCTTTAGGTGCCGATGGGTGTCGGGCTTTATGCCTGCTGCCCAGGGCTTTAGGTGCCGACAGGTGTTGGGCTTTATGCCTGGCTGGCCCAGGGCTTTAAGTGCGATGGGTGTTGGGCTTTATGCCTGGCTGGCCCAGGGCTTTGGGTGCCGACGGGTGTCGGGCATTATGCCTGGCTGGTGCAGGGCTTTGAGTGCCAATGGGTATCGAGCTTCATGCCTGGCTAGTGCAGGCTTTGAGTGCCGACGGGTGTCGGGCTTTATGCCTGGCTGGTGCAGGGCTTTGAGTATCGACGGGTGTCGGGCTTTATGCCTGGCTGGCCCAGGGCTTTAGGTGCCGACGGGTGTCAGGCTTCATGCCTGGCTGGTGCAGGGCTTTGAGTGCCGATGGTTGTCAGGCTTTATTCTTGCCTGGCCCAGGGCTTTGAGTGCCGATGGGTGTCGGGCTTTATGCCTGGTTGGCCTAGGGCTTTAGGTGCCGACGGGTGTCGGGCTTTATGCCTGGTTGGCCCAGGGCTTTAGGTGCCAATGGGTATCGGGCTTTATCCTGGCTGGCTCAGTGCTTTGGGTGCCGACGGGTATCGGGCTTTATGCCTGGCTGGCCTAGGGCTTTGGGTGTCGACGGGTGTCGGGCTTTATGCCTCGCTGGTGTAGGGCTTTGAGTGCCGACGGGTGTCGGGCTTTATGCCTGGCTGGTGTAGGGATTTGGGTGCCGACGGGTGTCGAGCTTTATGCCTGGCTGGCCCAAGGCTTTGGGTGCTGACGGGTGTCAGGCTTCATGCCTGGCTGGTGCAGGGCTTTGAGTGCAGATAGGTGTTGGGCTTCATGCCTGGCTGGTGCAGGGCTTTGAGTGCCGACGGGTGTCGGGCTTTATGCCTGGCTGGTGCAGGGCTTTGAGTGCCGACGGGTGTCGGGCTTCATGCCTGGCTGGTGCAGGGCTTTGAGTGCCGACGGGTGTCGGGCTTCATGCCTGGCTGGTGCAGGGCTTTAGGTGCCGACGGGTGTCGGGCTTATGCCTAGCTGGCCCAGGGCTTTGAGTGCCGATGGGTGTCGGGCTTATGCCTAGCTAGCCCATGGCTTTAGGTACCGACGGGTTCGGGCTTTATGACTAGCTGGTGCAGGGCTTTAGGTGCCGACGGGTGTCGGGCTTTATGCCTGGCTGGCCCAGGGCTTTGAGTGGCGACGGGTGTCGGGCTTTATGCCTGGCTGGCCCAGGGCTTTAGGTGCGACGAGTGTCGGGCTTTATGCCTGGCTGGCCTAGGGCTTTAGGTGCCGACGGGTGTCAGGCTTTATGCCTGGCTGGCCCAGATCTTTAAGTGCCGATGGGTGTCGAGCTTTATGCCTGGCTGGCCCAGGGCTTGAGTGCCAACGGGTGTCGGGCTTTATGCCTGGCTGGTGCAAGGCTTTGAGTGGAGACCGGTGTCGGGCTTCATGCCTGGCTGGTGTAGGGCTTTGAGTGCCGACGGGTGTCAGGCTTTATGCCTGGCTGGTGCAGGGCTTTAGGTGCCGACGGGTGTCGGGCTTTATGCCTAGCTGGTACAGAGCTTTATGCCTGGCTAGCGCAGGGCTTTAGGTGCCGACGGGTGTCAGGCTTTATGCCTGGCTGGCCCAGGGCTTTAGGTGCCGAAGGCTGTCGAGCTTTATGCCTAGCTGGCGCATGGCTTTAGGTGCCGACGGGGGTCAGGCTTTATGCCTGGCTGGCCCAGGGCTTTAGGTGCCGACGGATGTCGGGCTTTATGCCTGGCTGGCCCAGGGCTTTAGTTGCCGACGGGTGTCGGGCTTATGCCTAGCTGGCCTAGGGCTTTAGGTGCCGACGGGTGTCGGGCTTTATGCCTGGCTGGCCCAGGGCTTTAGGTGCTGATGGTGTCGGGCTTTATGCCTGGCTGGTATAGGGCTTTGAGTGCCGACGGGTGTCGGGCTTCATGCCTGGCTGGTGCAGGGCTTTGAGTGCCGACGGGTGTCGGGCTTTATGCCTGGCTGGTGCAGAGCTTTGAGTGCCGACGGGTGTTGGCTTTATGCCTGGCTGGTGCAGGGCTTTGAGTGCCGACGGGTGTCGGGCTTCATGCCTGGATGGCCCAGGGCTTTGAGTGCCGACGGGTGTCGGGCTTTATGCCTGGCTGGCCCAGGGCATTGGGTGCCGATGGGTGTCAGGCTTTATGCCTTGCTGGCCCAGGGCTTTGGGTGCCGACGGGTGTCGGGCTTTATGCCTGGCTGGTGTAGGCTTTGAACACCGACGGGTGTTGGGCTTTATGCCTGGCTGGTGCAGGGCTTTGAGTGCCGATGGGTGTCGGCTTTATGCCTGGCTGGCCCAGGGCTTTGGGTGCCGACGGGTGTCGGGCTTTATGCCTGGATGGTGCAGGACTTTGAGTGCCAACGGGTGTCAGGCTTCATGCCTGGCTAGTGCAGGGCTTTGAGTGCCGACAGGTGTCGAGCTTTATTCCTGACTGGTGCAGGGCTTTGAGTGCGACGGGTGTCGAGCTTTATGTCTGGCTAGTGCAGGGCTTTGAGTGTCGACGGGTGTCGGGCTTCATGCCTGGCTGGTGAAGGGCTTTAGGTGCCAACGAGTGTCGGGCTTCATGCCTGGCTGGTGCAGGACTTTAGGTGCCGACGGGTGTCGGGCTTTATGCCTGGCTGGCCCAGGGCTTTGTGTGCCGACGGGTGTCGGGCTTTATGCCTGGCTGGCCCAAGGCTTTAGGTGCCGACGGGTGTCGGGCTTTATGCCTGGCTGGCCCAGGGCTTTGAGTGCCGACGGGTGTTGGGCTTTATGCCTGGCTGGCCCAGGGCTTTAGGTGACGACGGGTGTCGGGCTTTATGCTTGGCTGGCCCAGGGCTTTAAGTGCCGACGGGTGTCGGGCTTTATGCCTGGCTGGCCCAGGGCTTTAAGTGCCAACGGGTGTCGGGCTTTATGCCTGGCTGGCCCAGGGCTTTGAGTGAAAAGAACTCAAGAGCTAAATTTGAAATTTGTTAACATAAAATGGGAGGCGAAAACCCAAATGGATACAGGCATGATACTTGATGTGAGAGGAGGAATACGTTACTGATAGTACCGGCGAAGGTTATCTGCATTCCATGTCCTAGGGAGTGGCTTCCCATCGAGCTCTTCAATCTTATAAGCTCCGTGGTGAAGTGTCTCGGCGATCCGATCGAGTCCTTCCCAATTTGGAGCTAGCTTGCCTCCCTCTGCTGGCTTCGAGACCTCAGCCCGTCGAAGGATCAGGTCTCCTGGCATGAAAGTCCTGGGGCGTATGCGGGCGTTGTAATATTTGGTGGCCCGTTGCTGGTAGAACTACCATTCGAAGTTGCGCTAGGTCTCGCACTTCCTCTACCAGGTCGTTGTTGGCTCGCAGCTAGTCTAGGTTGCCTTTCTCGCTGTATGATTCCACCCGAGGGCTTGGTGAGGCAACCTCCACCGGGATGATGGCTTCGGATCCAAAGACAAAGCTGAATGGTGTCTCGCCGGTGGGGCTCGCGGCGTTGTGTGGTAGGCCCACAGCACGTTGGGAAGCTCCTCCACCCATCGCCCCTTATAGTCATCTAACCGAGATCTCAGCCCTTGGAGAATGATCCGATTAGTCACCTCAGCCGCCCCGTTGGTCTGAGGGTGCCCGACGGAAGTGAACCTCTAACGAATGCCCAGCTCGGAGCAAAACTCCCGGAAGGGCGCGTTGTCAAACTACCGGCCGTTATCAGTGACCAGGGTGTGCGGTAGCCCGAACCGACATATGATGGACTTCCAAAAGAAGGATCTCACTTTGCTCTCTGTGATCTTAGCAAGGGCCTCGGCTTCAACCCACTTGGTGAAGTGATCCACCGCCACCAAGAGGAACTTTCGCTGTCCGGAGGCCGAGGGAAATGGTCCCAGGATATCCATGCCCCACTGGGCGAAGGGCCAGGGTGCTACTAAGGGGGTTAACTGAGACGTCGGCTATCGCTGGATATTAGCGTGACGCTGACAGCTATCACATCTCTTAACGAGCTCGGCCGCGTCCTCCTTCATTGTTAGCCAGAAGTACCCCTGCCGCAGGGCCTTGTAGGCTAGGGCTCTGCCCCCCAGGTAACTCCCGCAGATGCCTTCATGGATCTCCCGGAGGATGTAATCTGATTCAGCCGGCCCCACGCACCTGAGGACCGGTATGCGAATGATCTCCGATAAAGCTTACCGTCCATCATCAAGAATTGGGGCCCTCTGCCTGAGTAGCTTGGCCTCAGCGGGGTTCTCTAGAAGAGTACCATCAGTCAAATATCGGATGTAGGCGTCCATCTAGGAGGGCTCTTGCTCCACCGGCAACGCTTCATTCGCAGCTTCAATGCTTGGGGCTTGTAGGTGCTCCACATATGTTCTTCCCAACGTCCCGTCGGCCGAAGTGGCTAAGCGGGACAATTCATCGGCCCTGGCGTTCTCCGCTCTGGGGATGTAGCTGATGTGGAAGTAAGAGAAACGAGAGGCTTGGGATTGCACCTTACTCAAATATCGGGACATGGTTGGGTCCCTAGCTTCATACTCCCCATCGATCTGCCCGGACACAAGCTGAGAGTCCATGAAGGCCCTCAAACGCTCCGCACCTAAGTCTTCAGCCAACCTCATCCCTGCTAGTAAAGCTTCATACTTCGCCTGGTTATTGGTTGTCGGGAACTGGAATCTGAGAGCATACTCCACTGCATCCCCCTCCGGGCTCGCAAGAATGAGTTCAGCTCCGCTTTCCTGAGAATTTGTGGCCCCATCTACATGCAGAATCCAGTCCTCCTTTTTCGCCTCCTCGGTCAAGGGAAAGTCTACACACTCCGAGCGTACCTCCTCCACACCTCTCTCGGTCCAGGAACACTCCACCAAGAAATCAGCTAACACTTGAGACTTATGGCCGACCTTGGCCGGATGGATAGGTCGAACTCACTTAGTTTAATGGCCCATTTGGCTAGCCGACCGGAGGTGTCGGGGTGAGACAAGATGGCTCAAAGAGGTTGGTCCATGAGCACCACGATGGGATGAGCTTGAAAGTAAGGTCGGAAGCGTTGAGCAAAGACTATCAAGGAAAAATAATCTTCTCGGTTTTAGAGTATCTAGTCTCGGCATCATGAAGGACCTTGCTGGTGTAATAGATTGGCTTCTGGATCCCATCAACCTCCATGCGCACGAGCACAGAGCTGACAGCTTCGGGGAGGCTGCAAGATATAAGAAGAGCTCCTCTCCATTCTTAGGCTTGGACAACAGCGGGGGAGTGGATAGAAACTGCTTCAACTCTTCAAAGGCACCCTGACACTCCTTTGTCCACTCGAAGCCGTTGACCTTGCGCAGCGCCTTAAAGAAGGGCAGGCACCTTTCTGCCGATCTTGACATGAAACGACTCAAAGCCGCCACCCTCCCAGTCAGGCGTTGCACCTCCTTCTTGTTGGCTGGGGGCCTCATCTCCAAGATAGCCCTGATCTTGTCAGGGTTGGCTTCAATCCCTCGCTGGGTTACCATGAAACCCAGAAACTTGCCTGCTGCCACTCCAAAGGCACACTTATGGGGGTTAAGCCTCATCCGATACCAATGCAGGTTATTGAAGGTCTCCTTGAGGTCGGCGACATGGTCAGCAGCACTGATACTCTTGGTCAGCATATCATCCACATACACCTCCATGTTACGCCCTATCTAGTCCTCAAAGACCTTATTCATCAATCTTTGATAGGTGGCCCCGACATTTTTCAACCCAAACGGCATCACCTTATAACAGTAAATCCCCTTTTTTGTGATAAACGAAGTTGCTTCTTCATCCGTAGGGTTCATCCTGATCTGATTATATCGCGAGAACGCATCCATGAAACTAAGGGTTTCATGCCCGACGTGGCGTCCACAAGCTGGTCGATCCGGGGCAGCGGGAAGCTGTCCTTGGGGCACGCCTTGTTGAGGTCGGTGAAGTCCACGCACATCCTCCAGCTCCCGCTGGCCTTGCAATCATCACGACATTCGCCAGCCAGTTCAGGTAATGCACCTCACGGATGTGACCGGCCGCCAGCAGCTTCCGCACCTCCTCATCCATGGCTTTTTGTCGATCGAGGGCGAAACTCCTTTTCTTCTGCCGGATAGGTCGGCACCCCGTCCGAATGTTGAGCTGGTGGGTAATCACCTCCTCTGGAATCCCTAGCATGTCGAACGCCGACCAGGCGAAGACGTCCGCATTAGCCCGCAGAAAGGTGAGGAGTCGGTCACGAGCCTCCTCTGGGAGTAGGTCTCCAATTCGGACTGCTCTTGCGGGTCCTCCCCGAGGGGGAAGGTAAGCAGTCGCTCGGCCGGCTCTCCTCTTCTCTCCAGGTCTCGGGGGTCCAGTGTCTCAGGTACCGGCGCGGGTGCTGGCCCCTACGAACTAGGGGCCAAATGGTAGCAAAGCGTAGGTGGATTCTGCTCTTCCCGCATCTCCCCGACTCCGTTGCTGGTGGGAAACCTCATGAGAAGCCTCTTAGTGGATATGACAGCATCCAAGAGGTTGAGCCCGGGCCTCCCGAGGATCGCGTTGTAAGCGAGGGGCACGCGAACCACCAAGAACTTCATGAAAACAGTGCTTTGGCATGGGGCTGTGCCAGCCGTCACAGGTAGAGTGACCTCCCCTTCAACTTTTACAGAATCTCCCGTAAATCCCATCAGAGGCATGGCAACAGGCCGGAGTAGATCAGGTGACAGGTTCATGCGAACAAAAGCATCGTAGTTCAAAACATCCACAGAACTCCCATTGTCAACTAGAATTCTTTTTACAGGATGTTTAGCGATCGTCATGGACACGACGACGCTATCATCATTTCTGTTCACTACCCCATCTAAGTCCTTTTCAAAGAAAGAAATTACAGACTCCGACTCCCCCTCCCCTCTTGGCCTCTTCGACGGGCCTCCTGCCCCCCAGGAAATCATCGCCACCGTCTTCTCCGTCGGGGCATTATCGATCATCGGCGGCAGGGGCGTTGACGGGCCAGGAGCTCCTGGGTTGTTCCTCTTGACGAACTTCCCAGGTGGCCCACTGGATAAGGTCTTCAATAGCCTTCTTCAGCTGGCGGAACTCGTCGGTCTCATGGCCATGATCCCGGTGGTAGCGGCAGTAGAGGTTCTTGTTCCGAGGGATCTTCTAGTTCATAGGAGGAGGGCGCTGCAGATAGGACTCCCCTTCAATCTCAAGCAAGATCTGAGATATTGGGGCGAGCAGTGGGGTGTAGGGTCCGTCTCTTGGTGCAGGGGCTCGGGGGCGGTTGTCTAGCCGGCGAGGAGGGTCAGGTCTCCTGGGGCGAGCTTCGGCAGGTTTCGGTTGGGCCGGCTTCTTGGGGACGTTCCCACCAGCCTCGGGCCGGGAAAAGTCGGCCTCGTCAGCCCGGATGTACTTCTGGGCCCGGATCAGAAGCTCGGCATAGGAACCCGGCGGCTTCTTTGAGGGAGTACGCGAAGCGAGACGGGCGAAGCCCCCGCTTCAAGGCTAAGGTGGCCACCGAGTCTTCAAGGTTGTAGACCTCCAGAGCTGCTTCTTTAAACTGAGCGACGTAGTCCTGCAGGGACTCACCGCTCTTCTGCTGGACGGTGAAGAGGTTGTCCGCCACCCTTGGAATCTTTTGGCAGGCGTCAAAATGGGCCAAGAAAGCCCTCTCCAACTGGCGGAAGGAATCGATGCTTCATGGCGGCAGACGGAGTACCAAGCTCGGGCGGCCTTCTTCAGGGTGGCCGGGAAGGCAATGCACATAAGCGAGTCAGTGGCCCCCTGGACTTGCATGAGAACTTTATAACTTTCCAAGTGGTCCAGGGGGTCTGTGGTCCCGTCGTATGGATCTAGCTGGGGAAGGCGAAACCTGGTGGAGATGGGCTCCTCCATGATGCGGCGAGACAAGGGAGGCCGGCTGTCGTA
>UESW01001454.1:265065-352963 GCA_900491605.1 Calamus simplicifolius | reverse complement strand
TTTTAAAAAGGTAGAAGCGCCTTATATATGAAAATCTTTTAATGCTTATATATTTGAGCTCATCATAAGTACGCATCACTCTTGCGCACGCGTATAAGAACGGCGCTTTGTAGCGTACTTTGCACTTACACATGCACATCATCACGATAAGCATGAGAAGCTTTAAAAATTTTTCATAATCATGAAGATCTGACGATCAAGAATTATTGAATCAGATCGTACGATGAGGGGTTGAGAATATCGTTGGATTGGTTGATCAATCAGATGAAGGGTCAGATCAAACGCTTAAGATCATCGTTGATCAATCGATAAGGAACAAGATCAATCGGATGAAGGGTCAAGATTAAACGCTTGAGATCATCGTTGATTGATCGGATGAAGGGTCAAGATCAATCGCTAAGATGCAGAGATCGATGCGGAGCGGTATTGATCAATCGACGCACCCGATGACACAATCAATTGGCCAATCACGATTGCAGTAGTATATCGATGGCGCACACCCAATCGTTGATATGCACTCGATCACTGATCAACACTCTCGATCGACACATCCAATCGTTGATCAGCAGATGAATCTTGAAGCGGCGTATAGATATGCATCAATCAATTCTAAACAGCGTATAGATAGCGAATCGGCATATCAAAAGCCGAAGCCCCTTCCTTCACGTTACTTGATCACATCCGATTAAGTCAAATCGATTCAATTCAAACCTATAAGGATGCTTCCAATAGGCACTTCAAATCTATAAATAGGACATGTTATTACATTCCAAAGACTCATCCCAGAAATAATTCCTCTTAGGCATTTGCATACTCTGAATTAAAGAGAGTATAAGGCATTTGTATACTTAAATTAAAGAGAGTATAGCATATTTGGCTTACTGTTTTGATGAATATAGTGCTACTTCATCAGAAGTAGACCGTTGTATCCTGAGAGATAATCATCGTAAATTTGTAAGCATATGTACGGAACGATTTATCTTAAGAACATAGAGTTTAACTCTAGACTCGGTCTTGTCATCTTTTAATCAAGTTAGTTACTACATCTACTTAGCCACCACATTCCAATTATTCCACCAACATTCCTCAACCAACACATTTGATTCGGCATAATAATTTTAATAAAAATCACTCATTTTTCTGTCCAATTGATTTATAATCTTAGATAGGCTGAATTTTCGTTTGAATGGATTGAAAATGCATAAAAAATTATGGAGAATATTTGCAATATTAAACTTATCATTAAAAAAAGTTAATTTTACTAAAAATATAAATAATTTAATGATAACTTAGTGAAATTTTGTAATTAGTTATAAATATAATACAGAGATAGACTGATCTTGGGTGCCGGTAGAAGAGAGAGATAGAAGGGCACCGGTGAGAAGAAACGATGGTGGTAAGACGGCGTATGGGCTCTAATTGATTGAAATAAAATATATAGCCTTGGGTGAGCGGTTTGGATTTCTAATTTATTTTTTTTAAGGAGATTCCAAAATAGTAGCCAGACCATGGAGTGAAACGCGTTTCCCGATATTTTGACCCCATCATCGATCCTCCCTTTAGCCGATCGCTCACGGAAGGAGAAATATCATGGGGGTGTGATTAAAAAGGAGGGAGGGCAATGGCAGCCTCTGCTTCCCATCCCAGCAGCTCTCCAAGCTCGAAATAGTTTTTTTTCTTTTTTTTATTCCTCTCTCTCCAAGCCCACCGATTCGACCATTGGTGTGCTTTAGGTTCCGGAGATTACACGAGGTAGAGAGCCGGAAGAGGTCGGACCCACTCGGTCGTACGAGTGGCTGGGCCCCTGAAGGTGGAGGAGGAGCGAAGCTCAAGGCAGAGCCTTCGGTGGCCTCCGGATCTGTATGGGAATGGATTGGAGTTTACGTTTCATGGGAGCACTAGTGTGAGGATTTCGTGTGAAATCATAAAGGCTTCTAGTTTAATCTTCTGCCCCTTGGATGGCCAGTCGAGATGGTGGTTTTATAGGTAATCGATCTCGCTTGCCTCTGCTTCTGTGCTCTGGTTTTAAATTGTGTTTTTTTTTTCCAATCTCCTTTAGTTCTGAGCCTATCGCACCTCGAATCGATGGATTCCTGTTACTCTTTTGTAAAATAAGAGCTTCCACACACACACACACGCACGCAGATAGAGAGAGAGAGAGAGAGGGGGGGCAATCTTTAAGCAGCGGCGAGGCATTTGTTGAGTCTTGGCCTCTTGGGGTTGATGGACCTACTGGATTTTGTAGACTTTTTTATATTCTATCCGAATTTTTATTGGTCGGTGAGGTTTCAGAATTGGAAATTTGGTTTTCCACGGGTTCAGATCTCCGGGTTCCAAAAAGTTATCATCTTGTGCCAGGATTTGATCGTCCTGCTTCTGTTTGTGATAAGTAGGACCCTCTTTGTTTCTCGAAGCTAGGTAGATGGGATTCCGCTTCGACAAACTGTATGTAATGGAAGGAAGAGATTCAAGGCTTGGAATCGAGCATTCTAGTTTGCGTTATCCTTTTCTCTTGCATCCAGATTTGGTAAATAGATTTCTTTTTTTCTGTTCCGTGTTTGATGAGGATTTTGTTCTTACTGAATTCAGAGCATAAGAAGAGCTTTGGAGTTTTAAACTGGAGTCTATGCTTTCTACTCCATTCAATACTATTCGTAAGAGCTTGGAAGTTGTCTTGGGATCTCCTCCTACATACATAGATTGAATGACGCTTCTTAGTACAAATGTTAAGAGCATTGTGCGATGGGGTGCTGATTCTGTCCCTACTCTTCTCTGCTTGTTCCGCTGAGACTGAATTCCACCACTGCAATTGTGATGGCGACAGCAGTTGGAGCTTTGAGAGGATCATTGGATGCCAGAAAGTTGGTGACTTTTTGATAGCAGCAGCATACTTCTCCATTCCCCTCGAGCTCTTATACTTCGTGACATGCTCCAGCGTCTTTCCCTTCAAATGGGTCCTCTTTCAATTTGGTGCCTTCATCGTCCTCTGTGGACTAACTCACCTTCTCAATGTATTCACCTACGAACCACACCCCTTCATGCTGATGTTGGCTCTTACCGTTTCCAAGTTTCTCACTGCTCTGGTCTCCTTCTTGACGGCGATAACCTTGCTGACCTTGATCCCACAGCTTCTAAGAGTGAAGGTGAGGGAGAACTTCTTGAGAATAAAAGCTCGCGAGCTCGACCAAGAAGTCGGGATGATGAAGAGGCAAGAGGAAGCGAGCTGGCATGTGCGAATGCTGACTCAAGAGATTAGGAAATCACTTGACCGGCATACCATCCTGTATACCACTTTGGTCGAGCTCTCGAAGGCATTGGAGCTCCAGAATTGTGCAGTTTGGATGCCGAATGAGGACAAGCAAGAGATAAATCTCACTCATGAGTTGAGACCGAGGAAATCTTCGGATGTTTACAGGCTCTCAATTCCAATCGATGACCCTGATGTCATGGAGGTTAAAAACTCCGAGGGTGTCAAGCTGCTCAGGCCAGGCTCTTTGCTTGGGTCTGCAAGCAGTGGAGAGGTGGAGGAATCGGGACCTGTGGCTGCTATTCGAATGCCTATGTTAAAAGTTTCTGATTTCAAAGGGGGAACACCAGAAGTTATTCACACTTGCTATGCATATTGGTTTTGGTTCTTCCCAGAGATGATTTGAGGATTTGGAGCCCGCATGAGCTCGAGATCGTTGATGTTGTTGCTGATCAGGTGGCTGTTGCCCTCTCTCATGCCGCTGTTTTGGAGGAGTCTCAGTTGATGAGAGACAAACTGGCAGAGCAAAACAGGGCCTTGCTTCTGGCCAAGCAGAACGTTATGATGGCTAGTGAGGCAAGGAATGCATTCCAAAGGGTCGTGAGCCAAGGAATGAGGAGACCTATCCACTCCATTATGGGTCTGTTGTCTATGATTCAACAAGAAAACTTGACTCCTGAACAAAGACTCATTATTGATACAGCGGCAAAAACAAGTAGCGTGGTTTCGACACTGATTAATGACATAATGGAGATCTCTACTATTAACAGAGAGCATTTTGCTCTGGAGATGAGGTCCTTCCGCTTGCAATCAATGATCAAGGAAGCTGCTAGTGTTGCAAGGTGTCTTTGTGACTTTAGGGGGTTTGGGTTTGGAGTCCAGATTGAGAATTCGGTGCCTGATCGAGTTGTTGCTGATGAGCTGCGGGTATTTCATGTAATACTGCATATGGTTGGTAATCTGTTAAATGGATGTGACGAAGGATATGTGACATTAAGAGTACGGAGTGATAATGAAGTGGAAGACAGGCAAGGCCAGAGATGGGCTCCATGGCAGTCGAATTTTTCTAATGGGCATGCTTGTGTAAAGTTCGAGATTGGTATTAAAAGATCGCAGCAAAGTCTTGATTCAAGCTCATCAGTTCAGCTTTCCAGGAGACCCAACAGTGAGGGGTTTGATATGGGCCTGAGCTTCAGCATGTGCAAAAAGCTTGTGCAGGTATCTTCAATCTCACACAGGTTCTTGGCTCTGAAAAAGATACTCTCATATGGGTTGTTTTTGCTGTAGCTTGAGCAACTTTACCTCAATTATAGGAACTGATTCCAATTTGTTTCCACTCCAATTAATGTTTTATCACAACTTATTTTATTTCTCAATCTGTGAATATAGCTTCTATGATTAAAATTGCTTGCCTCTATTCTACAACTCAACTCAACTCAACTAAACCTTTTCCCAATTACATGGGGTCGGCATAAAATATGCAAAAACTTCAAATTGATGACACCAGTTTTGTTTCCCCAAAGAGAATAATCTTACCTTAATGTTTATTAGAAGTAAACATGTTATATTGGCAACTCTCTTACGTTTTTTGCCGTAATCTGCAGCTGATGCAGGGGAACATCTGGACAGTTGAAAATACTCAAGGACATCCAGAAATGATGACACTGGTTCTTCGATTCCAGCTACAACCCATTATGCCGGTCTCTGAATTAAGAGGATCTCCCAAGCACCACCTACCTACCTCCTCTACGTTTAATGGTCTCAAAGTTTTACTAACAGATGATGATGGTGTCAATAGAGTTGTGACACAGAAGCTCCTCGAGAAATTGGGTTGTTCTGTCTCATCGGTTTCCTCTGGGACTCAATGCCTGAGATCTCTAGGCACCTCTGGGACACCATTCCAAGTTGTTATTCTGGACGTCAACATGCCCGGCATGAATGGCTTTGAGGTGGCCATGAAAATTCAGAAGTTCAGGAGTGGGTGCTGGCCTTTGGTTGTGGCTTTAACAGCAGGTGTTGAGGAAGATATATGGGAGAAATGTGTGAAGGCAGGAATGAATGGCCTGATTCGAAAACCAGTTCTGCTACATGTATTAAAAGAAGAGCTCTTCAGAGTCCTTCAGAATACATAGAATTAGATGAATCACTATTCTTTACTGAGGTACTTAAGTTGACTGCAGCATGGTGCTACTGAGTTTCATCCATCGATCTTGGTTAATCGGATATGGTAATACATACACTTATGCCCTACACAAGCTACCTGTACACAGAAATTAGATAATGATTTTGAATCAGCCATAAAGAAAATATTTTAAACTTAAGATTGAGCATCAAATTCATAGATCTCATCTATTCATGTACCCACTCTTCGATGCATTTGTTAAGAGGAGCAAAAGATGCACCTGTAGGTAGTTCTGTAACATTCATGTCAATGTTTTCACTGCCCAGAGTTCTTTGTACAACAGAGGGCTATCTACCAGGATGACATTGGCAGTTGGCAACAAATTTGAAGCAATGCCAAACTCCATGTGAATGTTATCATTTTTGTACTTGGAAAATTTAGGCTTCACCACTCTTATCAGGCATAGATTTTGAAATCTTCTGATTCCTTTTGTATCTTGTTCTCTTCACACTAAATAGTGATCACTGATCAGAGGCGAGCAGGTAAATTTCTCTTCTTGAGGCTTGAATTGCTTTCCGGAGATAATAACTCATGGATTCTTTGTGGCATTGTGCCATGAATATAGCATTTAATGCCATTTATCCTTGCGTGCCAGAATATTGTACTCTTTTTAAAACACCTAGAGACTGAGACACTCTAGAAGCATCACTAATGCATGGCTACAGTTTCCATCAGTATTGTGCACTTTGTGCACAGTGTTTGAGCCCTTGACATCCAGTGGATTTGAAAATCCAATATTTTTCATTGCGTATTTCAGCAAGTTGGGGCAGCCATAGGAACAGGGAACACAAGAAAAGGTTGGCCTGCAAAACAAGTGACAATGGTATGATTTTGTCCTTGGTCAAAATAAAAGTCATGTGTGGTGATACATTGTGGGAAAAGTATTTGTACAGAGCCTTTAGTGCAGGATGCCCTGCATCGGTGGTGGCGGTTATTCATCCGCCTTCAGACCCATACTGAGGGGCTCGCTCATGGGTCCTGCATTGCAGGTGCGCTAGCCTACGTACGAACGAATCACCATGGTATAAGCAATCCTACATTGAAGTGTACAAAAATTTCTCCTGCATTGTGAAGGTTTCTTTCTGCAAGTGTTCCAACGGTTGGGACAGTGATATTGACAAGCCTGACTACAGCCCTCTAATGCGAGCTTGCAATGAAACCTTCTTTGGTGTGGAGTTGGAAGCACAAAAGAAAGGCGGCTTTTCTTTTATTTCTGCTATTAACTTTATTTTGTAATCTGTATGCGAGAATTTGAATGGGTTTTCATCATTTCATAAGAAAAAGCTTGTAATGGTGAATGGAAGTGTTGTGCTATATACAACACAGCATAATGGCCGAAAGCTTGTAATTGTTGTTTCCTTTGCAAGGATCCCCAATTTCTAAGAACCCAAAATTGGGAAGATGATGGTCCAGTGACTCCAGTTGCTTGGCTGGCAGCTGATTATTCTTTAGTCCTTCAAACTGCTAGTTGTGTTGAGATTCTAAGCTTATTCATCAAGGATTCAAATGGCAGAAGGACAAGCAAAAGAAACTATACCAAAATGTCGTCTCCAGTAACTACTGTAACTTGTTGACCATGAGGTTTATTTTCTTGGGCAGCAAACTAATGTTCTTGGAGGGGGAGAGAAATGTAGAAGATTTCCAGGAGAGAATGGCGATGAAGTAACTGCAGACATAGCTACAAACAAATAGCATTAACTTTCTCTAGTTACGGTGGTATTTTTGTTAGCTGATCCAAGTCCATAACGATATAGAATAAGGAGGTGGTGAACCACCAGCTTGATCACTGCGATGCTCTGAAAAAATATTTAATATACCGGAGGTCTGGATTTGGCCACAAGGAATTAATTATATTGGCAGAAAAAAAGCCTGGAAGATCTACGGACCTGGATTTGGCCATCCAAGTGACAGACATATATCCTTTATTTTAGAATCAACTACAACTTGCTGCTGTCATCCTGACGCACCATCGGAGAAAGAAACTTGAGTTAAAAACTTTCATTGGGTATAAACGAGCAAAGTCATAATCTAAATCGAATCCAACCCGTATCTCTTCAAGGATGAAAAGATCTGCAAGAATCCTCTCAAATCTATAGGTTCCAACGTTCCCACGTTAAGTCCATCTCTGGGGTCATGCCTGCAGAAACTAGTAGCCAATGAGCGCAGTATAACGCTCAAGGTACTTTTGATATGGGGGTCAAAGGAGATGAATGGTTGCTTCTATAATTTTTTTTAAAAAATAATATTAGTAACTTTGGGAGCCCTCTAAAGATAGATTAATAAGAATTAAAAATAAAAATTATTTATAAAAAATAAAAAATTAAAACAGTGAGCTTCATAAAATATTAAATAATCTTATATTCATAGATATAATTAATAAATATGATTAATGAACAATTTTGGCATGGGTAAGTTAAGAGGATAACTTGTTAGAAGTTGTTCTTCAAAATTCAAGCTCACATGGAAACATGGAAGCCGTGAGATACCTGGTAACTTGTGTGTTTTTGTTGAGTATTGATGGCTGCTCTGTAAGGACCAACAAAACCACTTGGAAATTAATTAGAGGAAAGAGGGTTTAGATGCTTGAGCCCAGATTTGGGCTTTCCAAAAGTGGCTATGAAGTTGTTTGACTCTGGTTGCACGTGGCCAGATGGTCATGTTACCAACTACTGGCCGCTGGTCTCCACGTTGAAGTCGCTTTGGGATTTGGAGAGGAGATTTTGAGAGGGATTGCCGTGCCATGTGGAAGAGAATCGGCGCTCAACTTGGCCCTTTTGGATTCTCATGAGTACTTGACGATGCGTTAGCTCTTACGACATGGGTGTTACGAAAATAAATTTTAACTTTTTAATTTTTTTTAAATTATTAAAATATAATATAAAATTTTAAAATATAAATAAAATAAAATAAAAAATAAAAAATATATATTAAATCAGGAGGCATGTTAAACACTATCGTAAGGATCAGATTTTTGCTCATTTATGCATTGTTGGCAATCTTTTCCTAAGATATAACGATCTGGCTTGATCCGAACCTTCTATTATGAGCACAATTGCATGAAGATGCAACCTTCAGATGTCCAAAAAAAAAAAAAAAAATAGTATACATTAAAGAATAAAAAATTAAATTTAAAACAAAAAAAAGAACTTCCTCGACCTTTGCTGTTAATTTTTTGGAAGAAAGCCAATATCACAGATAGACTCAATGAAGCCAGAGAGAAATCCTCTCTTTCCCTCTAGGTTACTTGCTAAGAAAATGATTGGAAGATTGATGTTTGCGCTATACTTCCCCTTTTTTTATATTAAAGTAATTTGATCGTTCATGGCCTTGCGACTATTCTTTTCGGAACGTTTAACGCTCGAGTGTTCGTGGGAGAACGCTCAATGGCGAGCGTTCGTCAGCGAGCATTTTGCTCATGCTCGCATGAGGCCTTTTTTTATTATTTTTATTTTTATTTTAAACTTTTTCCAACAACGGGAAGGTCGACGACTGGAAGCGAACATGTCAGGGTCCCCCAAGAAATGGTGCGCGTGCCTCGCCAGCGTGTGAATTAGATTCGTTTACTTCCATCAGGGATGAACTAAAATTGCCTAGGGAAAAGTTGGCAGTGAAAAGGTGGTTGGGACCCAGCATGGCCGCAGCAAGTGAAACCTTTGATTAACCTACATAGCAAGTATTTTTTTTTAATAAAAACAAAATTGAGAGCCTATTTAGATATGTAAAATATTATTTTACTTTTTATCTCTAATCTTTCTTTTTATTTTTAAAATTTTCTTCAAAAAAAAATTAAAAAATATAATTATTTTTTATTTTAAAATAAAAAAGATAATTTATGCTAATGGTAAAGATATGGTAATGAATGATAAGAGACGATGGTAATGAAATGAGTGGTAGAAATATGATGGCGTTTTTAGAAGTGGATTGTAAAGATGATAGAAATGATGACGATAGTGGAAGATGTTCGGGATATGGTGATGAGTGATGGTGAGAGATGGTATTAGATGAGATATGATGATGATAGCAATAGATAGTAAAGTAGTAGTACATGATTATGGATGATGATGATGATAGTGATACAGTGAATGATAAAGGATGATTGATAGCAGAGATATGATGATAAATGATAAAGGTATGGTGACAAAAAATAAAAAAATACTACTTTATTATAGAAAAATAGAAAACAATCCATATATTTTTAAACCAAGTGTTATTTTGAAAAAATATTATATATATATATATATATATATATATATATATATATATATATATATATATATATCATGCTAACACTATCAATTTTTCATAGATAAAGAATCTCGGACGTTAAATTCTACAATAAAAGGTAGACCGGAGAGGGTTCTCCGATGGGACCTTCCGACGCCCAAGTTAGTGACAGAGGTTACAGTAGAGAAGGAGTTCGAGAGAGCTCTTGAGGAGGGAGAGGTCTCAGAAGGATCAGATAATTCCTTTGAGAGTTAGGGCATCGAGTGCATAAAATGTGCGTTACCTGGTTTTCGAGTAATTTACCCTTTTATAGGGGTTGACGCTGGCACCATCACGTGGGTTTTCGTGAAGTCAGAAGATCTGCTGAGCCGTTGCGTGAATATGGGCTGGTTGGTGGGTTACGTCCCATCAGCAGCTGGGCTGTTGGGCGGTGCACGTCTAACGTTGTCGGGTGGCGCGCGTCAGAGAGGTGGTTTTTTAAACCGCTAGGGCTGATCTGGCGGAAACCGGGGGGTCCCGTCTTGTCAGGGCCGAGCTGGGTCGACCTGAGATGGCTGCGGCCCATCCAGCCGGCAAGGCATTGCCGGGGCGGGGCCGAATCGGCGGACTTGGAGACGACGGAGCCGAGTCGGGCCGGCCGGGGATGGCCTTGGCCGACTCGGCGGGACCGGAGACACCGGGGCCGAGTCGGGCCGGCCGGGGACGGCCTTGGCCGACTCGGCGGGACGGGGGACGCCGGGGCCGAGTCGAGCCGGCCAGGGATGGCCTTGGCCAACTCGGTGGGACAGGGGACGCCGGGGCCGAGTCGGATCGGCCAGGGATGGCCTTGGCCGACTCGGCGGGACTGGAGACGCCGGGGCCGAGTCGGACCGGCCGGGGATGGCCTTGGCCGACTCGGTGGGACGGGAGACGCCGGGGCCGAGTCGGACCGACCAGGGATGGCCTTGGCCGACTCGGCGAAGCTTGAGACGACGGGGCCGAGTCGGGTCGGCCGGGGACGGCCTTGGCCGACTCGGCGGGACAGGGGACACCGGGGCCGAGTCGGACCGGCCAGGGATGGCCTTGGCCGACTCGGCGGGACTGGAGACGCCGGGGCCGAGTCGGACCGGCCAGGGATGGCCTTGGCCGACTCGGTGAAGCTTGAGACGCCGGGGCCGAGTCGGGCTGGCCAGGGATGGCCTTGGCCGACTCGGTGGGACTGGAGACGCGGAGGAAGTGTCGGGGCCGACCTGCTTGGAGAAGTAGGGGCCGCCTGGCTGGCTTGGACACACCGTGGCCGGCTGGGAATGTGCCGGGACCGCCTGGCTTGGAGACGCCGGGGCCGGCTAGGAATGTGCCGGGGCCGCCTGGCTTGCAGAGGCCGGGGCCGGCTAGGAACCGGGGCCGCCTGGCTTGGAGATGCCGGGGCTGGCTAGGAACCATGGCCGCCTAGCTTGGAGAGGCCGATCTTGGTAGGTGTCGGCCTTTAATGTGCCGGCCTTGGAGGCCATCGCTGGAGGCCGACACTGGAGTCTGTCGGCCTTTGGCCAGCGCTGGAGACCAACGCTGGAGGCCGTCGCTGGAGTCTGTCGGCCTTTGGCCAGCGCTGGAGGCTGGCGCTGGAGGCCGACGCTGGCGGCCGACGCTGGTGGCTGGCGCTGGAGTCTGTCGACCTTTGGGGCCGTCCAAAAAAATTTATTTTTCATGGGGTCAACTGGCCCCATCAAATGCCCCCCACACTCCTTGAGCTTGCATGCTCCGGATCGGCTAAGCGAAAGGAGTGTAGAACTTTTACCTTGGCACCTTGCGCTGCCTTGGATGGACGTTTGCGTGCCTTGTTTGGCTAGCTGAGGGCGGCCAGCAATCCTTTCACAACGCGGGGTCCGGGAGTGAACCCCGGAGGGTGACCTGAGAGCTAGGCGTCGTCAGGTTTCTTTTGCAACGCCTCGGGGGTATGGAACCGCTGCGAGTGCCGACTCAGCCGGGTACGGAGCCTTTAGGGTCTTAACCGACTCGGGGGCACCACCGTGCCGGGGCTGAGTGGTGTCCCATGGGCCGCGATGCCAGTGAGCTTCCTTTGAACCAGCTTGGGGGTTTGTCTGCCCCCCAGGAAACTCCGTTGATTGGAATCCGCAGGTTTTGAGATTGAGGGTGCCGACGCGGAGTCGGTCTTTGGTGCCGATGCGGAGTCGGTCTTTATTGCCGACACGGAGTCGGTCTTTGGTGCCGACACGGAGTCGGTCTTTGGTGCCGACGCAGAGTCGGTCTTTGATGCCGATGCGGAGTCGATCTTTGGTGCCGATGCGGAGTCGGTCTTTGTTGCTGACGCGGAGTCGGTCTTTGTTGCCGACGCGGAGTCGATCTTTGGTGCCGACGCGGATCCGGTCTTTGTTGCCGACGCGGAGCCGGTCTTTGGTGCCGACGCGGAGCCGATCTTTGGTGCCGATGCGGAGTCGGTCTCTGTTGCCAACGCGGAGTTGGTCTCTGTCTAAGAAATACACTCATCCCAAGATGTGATAAGACAAGGATATTCTGAATAATACTTTATTAAAGGATCAGCAAGCTACTGAGAGTACCGTCCGTGTTCCGAATGTGGGGGAGAAGCTTCCCATTTTGATGCCAGCTTGCCTCCTTCCGTCGGCTCCCCGAGCTGCTGCTCGCCCCTCATGAGGTCAAGCTATTGCTCCTTCCGTTGGGGCATTGTTGAGGCAAATCTGAGGCGCTGGAGGTGCCGACGCACCCGGGGCCATGAGGTTTCCTCGAACGAACTTGCCCAAGTGGTCCTGATGGACAAACTTTTCAATGGCCTTCTTCAACTGGCGGCAATCTTCGGTGTCATGCCCACAATCTTGGTGATACCGGCAGTAAAGCTCTTTGTTGTGGGGGTTTATTGACTTTAGGGGACGTGGGCGTTGAAAGTATGGCTCCTCCTCAATCTCTAGCAGGATGTGGGAGATTGGAGCCGTAAGAGGAGTAAACCGCCCCTTAGGAACCAGCGCCTGGGGCCGTTGGTCAAAGCGACTGGGTGGCTCGGGCTGCTTGGATCGTCCCTCAGCTGGTTTCGTGGGGGTTGGCTTCTTATTGGAACTCCTGCTGGCTTTCCTTCTGGATGAGTCAGCCTCGTTGGCGTGGATGTACTTCTGGGCCCGGAGGAGGAGGTCGGAATAAGAGCTCGGGAGCTTCTTATCAAGGGAGAAGGTGAAGCGGGACGGAAGGAGTCCCCGCTTCAGCGCTAGGGAGGCCACCGCATCGTCGAGATGGTAGACCTCGAGGGCGGCGGTTTTGAATCGGGACACGAAGTCCCGCAGTGACTCTCCTTCCTTCTGACGGACGGAGAAGAGGCTGTCTGCCACCCTTAGGATCCGGCGGCAGGCGTCAAAGTGGGCCAAAAATGCCCTCTTCAGCTCCCAGAAGGAGTCGATGCTGTGAGGGGGCAGGCGTGAGTGCCATGCACGTGCGGCCTTCCGCAGAATTGCGGGGAAGGCCTTGCAGAGGAGGGCATCTGGGGTGCCTTGGATTTGCATCATAGCCTTGTAACTTTCGAGGTGGTCGAGGGGGTCTATCGTACCGTTGTACGGGTCCACCTAGGGGAAGCGGAATCTCGAGGGAACCGGTTCCTCCAGGATGCGGCGAGTGTAAGGAGGACGAGTGTCGAACTCTTCCTCCGGCTGACGGTTGATCTTCTTGGCGAGCTCATCTAGTCGCCTGTTGTACTCCTCCAGGCGTTCCTTCGCCTGGTGGTTGATCGTCGGGGCCCTCTGAGGTGGCTCGGAGGAAGAAGAAGAAGAGGAGGCGGACAGAGATGGAGACGGAAGTTGGGACTTCCGCTTGGGTTCCTCGTGATGATGTGGCTTGGGAGGAATTTTGTTGGAGCTGCGGTCAGAGGACCATGGCCGCTTGGAGGGCTCGCGTCGAGGCTTCCTGGGGGAAGCTTAACGTCGGCTGGTCTCTCACCGACCAGCCTCCCGCTGGGGGGAGCCTCCCCTTGCCGACTGCTGACTGGCGAGGGGAGCAGTTTGATGCCGGGTGGCCACGAACTATTGTTGCTGGAGGCCGTGGATCATGGCGGTGAGATTCTGGACTTGCTGGGAAAGAGTCGCCAGCCGCTCCGCAGTTTGGACAGCGGCGTCCGGCGGCGGGCAAGCGACCGGAGGGTCGGCAGTAGGGGGATTGGCTTCCTGCAGTCTAGTTGGCGGGGGAAGCCCCGCTGGGCAGCTGATGGAGGCGTCCTGAGCTCAGGTCACCACCATGGATTCTGGAAGAAGAGGGGGGACGAAAGATGTAGCTCGGGGAGGACGTTCGCTACTTTTTCTTATGCACACCCCCCCTATCTGGCGCGCCAATCTGATGACGCTCAATCACCCCTCCTGGACGTCGGGAATGAAGGCTCTTCTTCTTCACCGGGTTGCCTGCAAAGAAGTCCCAAGACCGGAGAGGGTTCTCCGGTGGGACCCTCCGACGCCCAAGTTAGTGACAGAGGTCACAGTAGAGAAGGAGCTCGAGAGAGCTCTTGAGGAGGGAGAGGTCTCAGAAGGATCAGATAATTCCTTTGAGAGTTAGGGCATCGAGTGCGTAAAATGTGCGTTACCTGGTTTTCGAGTAATTTACCCTTTTATAGGGGTTGACGCTGGCACCATCACGTGGGTTTTCGTGAAGTCAGAAGATCTGCTGAGCCGTTGCGTGAATTTGGGCTGGTTGGTGGGTTACGTCCCATCAGCAGCTGGGCTGTTGGGCGGCGCACGTCTGACGTTATCGGGTGGCGCGCATCAGAGAGATGGTTTTTTGAACTGCTGGGGCTGATCTGGCGGGAACCGGGGGGTCCCATCTTGTCAGGGCCGAGCTGGGTCGACCTGAGATGGCCGGGGCCCATCCAGCCGGCAAGGCAGTGCCGGGGCGGGGCCGAATCGGCGGACTTGGAGATGACGGGGCCGAGTCGGGCCGGTCGGGGATGGCCTTGGCCGACTCGGCAGGACCGGAGACGCCGGGACTGAGTCGGGCCGACCGAGGACGGCCTTGGCCGACTCGGGGGACAGGGGCGCCGGGGCCGAGTTGGGCCGGCCAGGGATGGCCTTGGCCGACTCGGCGGGACAGGGGACGCCGGGGCCGAGTCAGACCGGCCAGGGATGGCCTTGGCCGACTCGGCAGGACTGGAGACGCCGGGGCCGAGTCGGACCGGCCGGGGATGGCCTTGGCTGACTCGGCGGGATGGGAGACTCCGGGGCCGAGTCGGACCGGCCAGGGATGGTCTTGGCCGACTCGGCGAAGCTTGAGACGACGGGGCTGAGTCGGGACGGCCGGGGCCGACTCGGCGGGACAGGGGACGCCGGTGCCGAGTCGGACTGGCCAGGGATGGCCTTGGCCGACTCGGCGGGACTGGAGATGCCGGGGCCGAGTCAGACCGGCCAGGGATGGCATTGGCCGACTCGGTGAAGCTTGAGACGCTGGGGCCGAGTCGGGCTGGCCAGGGATGGCCTTGGCCGACTCGGTGGGACTGGAGACGCGGAGGAAGTGTCGGGGCCGACCTTCTTGGAGAAGTAGGGGCTGCCTGGCTGGCTTGGACACGCCGTTGCCGGCTGGGAATGTGCCGGGGCCGCCTGGCTTGGAGACGCCGGGGCCGGCTAGGAATGTGCCGGGGCCGCCTGGCTTGCAAGGCCGGGGCCGGCTAGGAACCGAGGCCGCCTGGCTTGGAGACGCCGGGGCCGGCTAGGAACCATGGACGCCTAGCTTGGAGAGGCCGATCTTGGCAGGTGTCGGCCTTTGATGTGCCGGCCTTGGAGGCCGTCGCTGGAGGCCGACGCTGGCGGCCGACGCTGGAGTCTGTCGGCCTTTGGCCAGCACTGGAGACCGACGCTGGAGACCGTCGCTGGAGGCCGACGCTGGAGGCCAACGCTGGCGGCTGGCGCTGGAGTCTGTCGGCCTTTGACCAGCGCTGGAGGCTGGCGATGGAGGCTGACGCTGGAGGCCGTCGCTGGAGGCCGACGCTGGAGTCTGTCGGTCTTTGGTCAGCGCTGGAGGCTGGCGCTAGAGGCCGACGCTGGAGGCCGACGCTGGACGCCGATGCTGGCTGCTGGCGCTGGAGTCTGTCGGCCTTTGGGGCCGTCCAAAAAATTTTATTTTTCATAGGATCAACTGGCCCCATCACTTATGATCCTCATGTACCTAATGGAGGCCAGAGATCCCTCTCCAACACGCTTGCCTGATGGTTGTGAACAGATTTTTAGGCTAAGTAAATAGCTTGGTCATCTCCATCCAATTTTCATTATAAATGGATGTCTGTATGTCTACCAAAAAAATAGATGTTTGATAACACACACTCTCTCTCTCTCTCTCACACGCACGCACGCACGCACAATAGAATGCAGGAAGAAAGAGTACAAACAAGAGCTTAATCATCTTCATGTGGATGGCAGTAAAAATAATCTTATATGCTACAGTATTTTCAGGTGGCATCTTAAATGTGAAAATTAGAATCAAGTACAACAGAGAAGTCATCTCATCTAATGATGGGCTAAAATAGGCTTTAACAATGCTTTACCTGGGCTTGGCCCCAAACCAAGTTCATGAAAGTCTAAGCCCAGTTTGGGTTGCTCATATTGGCCTGCTGGGCAGGCACTACTGAGCTTTGAAAAGTTTCTGATCGGCCAGTGTAGAACGACACAAGGGAAGCATTTAGTTTTGATGCTTGGAGTGAAATGTTCTATAATTTAATCAACAAAGGCCTATTAAGATAGCTGTTAGCCTCAGTTATTGGCTAATAACTATCTCACATAACTATTAAAAAACAGCCACTTAAAAGCATCCCAACAGCTAACCAAAATGAAGCCTAAATATAGTAAGGTTCATGTTTCTAAGGACTCTTTTGTTCCTTAGATGGCATTAGGATAAGGTATTTTAAAAATTCTTGAAATTTTGAAATGCAACATTTTAAGGTGTAGCATTTCGAAATTTTCAAAATTTTAGAATTTTACAAAATTTTATTTAAATAGTTGCTCTTGAAAATAGAATTTTATCTAAAGATCGTAAAGTTTTCTATAGATATTATTTTTATTATTTATATAATTTTATATAATTTTCATAAATATTTTAATATTTCAATAATACTTATCAATATTTATTATATATAATATCAATATTATTATTATTAATATTAATATTAAATCTATAAATAATACTATATATATTAAATACTTCTATTTATTATTTTTACTTAAAAATGTTAAATGTTTATTTAATAATAAAATAAAGATATTTTTAAATAATATTAGAAATGTTTATAATTAAATTATATTTTAATAATATTTATATTAGTAGTAAATTATTTAATATTATTATTTTTAATAAATTCTATTTTATTTATGTAATATTTGTTTATTAACAAATAAATGATATTTATGCAATATTAATATTTAAAAAAATTAATATTACAATAAATATTTATGTAAATAAAATTTTATAATATTTATATAAATATTTTGGTTTGTAAACAACATTAAATATTTTGATTACTTTTAAGTATTTTTTTTGAGGGATTTGTAAATAATACCTCCAAGGATGGAATTTGTATATGATCACTTTGACGAATTTGTAAATTCTACATAAATTTAAAAATTTCTCAAACGTAGTCAAATAAGAAATTTTGGTTTTAAAATTCTAAAATCCTTCTTTCAAATGAAATTCCTTCTAAAAATTCTTCATCCAAACACATCTTTAGTTTTTATTGCACTTAAACTTCACCCATGTCATAATCAATGTTGTCCTAGCTAATTTCTAAATTAATTTATCTAGAAATATTGATGTTAGTAAAGTGTCTAATCATGTACAAAGATTAAGTAGATAGAGTTAAAAAGCCTGTATGATTAAGGCCTTTATAATTTCATATTAATCTAACCTTTTTACTTCCGAATGATACGGAAAGCTTGTTGATGCAATTAAATAATAAAAACTATGCTAAGATATAATTTTATTCTCAAACTTTCAGCTATATTTTAGTTTCTTATATTTTAAAAATATTCCATCCTAATGTTCTATTATATTAATCAGTTAAAATTGATGAAATAACTCACATGTCACTCTATTGCAAATACATGGATTGGTTGATATACGATGATGTACCAGCCATTCCTTCAATTATAACTAATATAATGGAACGTCAAAAATATAATATTCTTAAAAAATGAGGGATTAAGTTGGAACAATGAAAAGTTTAGGATCAAGTTGAATTTTGAGCAAAAGTTTGAGGATACTTTTCACTTAAAAACTATTGTTTGCTGAAAAAAGTAATCAAGAATTAGTTCTTGCAAAAACAAAAAGAAAAATACTCATTCCCCTTTTCTTTGACTCCAGAGAATCTCATTCTCCTTTTCAAGGTGGTGAGAATATACATTCTTGATGTACTTTCTCAACGCTCCTCAAGAAACAACCATGTTATTTTGGTTCTGGCCAACAGTCTACCTTGATGCTCTACCTGGCATGCCACCACTAGATTCCATGTTTTTTGAGAACATAGATCAATTCTTAACTCATTATGCTTGAATGCGCTTGAAGGAAGCTTTTGCTCCTTGGAACAAACTACCATGGAGAAACCCTATCAGACATCTCATAAAGGCCTTCTGAACTAGTCCTTGTGCTCAACATATTAAATTTTTTAAGGACTAGCTGGATGAATTAATTATTGGTTGGTGGCTTTCATCATCACATGAATCCTCTTCCTCAAAGGGGAATAGAACTGGATTCTAGATCGAGACTAAACCTCACAACTCTGAAGAATGAAGTTAGTAATTGAAATCCTACATACTTGGAACACCAAAGTTAGAAGCATTTGCTAAGACGTTAACTTCAAAAAGAATCAGGTGGATGCACTCCAACCTCAATGAGTCTTCCAACTTGGAAACTAGAGCCTCCCAATCCACTGTTGACGCTAATTTTTTATAATAAGCATCTTTCACACGCTAAACACGAATCGAGTTGTCCACACCTTCCATTTTCATATTTGTATTTCTAAGGTTAGTTGGTAAGCTAGGGCTAGGCATGGTCCCCTACCAGCTATAAGCTAGCAAACAGTGGTTTTTATATGGATTATTAATATATGCTTAGTGGATTCTTCTTCCAGACTTCTATTCAATCCCTAAGATAATCAAAATGATTGGATTAAAAGCAACCCTGGAAGAAATACAGATCAAGGTCTTGATATGGAGTTGGTTTAATGAGTGTCGTTTATCTTCCTCATAGGATTCATGGATTTGAGGCTTTACTATTAATTGGAGTTTTAGGTGCAACTTGCACTGCCTTCTCATAGAAATAGGTTATATAACAATATTTTATGTTTAATCCATGTGAAGAATCGTCCTTTCATACTTAAAAAAGTTCTTTTGATGCCTGGTGAACAGTCTGCAAGAGAATCTAGTGAAAAGAAAGTTTTCTCCCATTAAATACTGACGTTGCTCGCATTAAAGAAAAAAAGTGCATTCCAGCATTTACCCATTAAGGACATGCTTGTTAGGGAGGAAACATGTGGGATTGCAAAGAACATAAATGATTATACCAGTTGCAAATGATAATTGTTACCAACGTACAGTTTGCATTAAAAATAAATATTTAAATTGTACATCAGAATACAATAGCAGTGTCTTCTTCAATCTAGTTAGTCCCCTGGTCGACATATTCTTTGAATTCTGAAATCAAACCCCTCCTCTTTTCTTAACCGGCCCCTCAGTATTAGAAGTATGCAGTCTGGAAATCTTTGAATTTGACCTAGCTTACATGGTAATTGGAAAAGACCATGCGAATGTGCTTCCATAAAGGAATTCATTAAGTTGATTTTACTATGACTTTGAACTATGCTAGTGTCCAAGAATTAAATATAATGATGCTTAAAGTTCATCGTTATAATTGATAAATTCTTACAAGATGAACCCCGTCAGGTGTTGGAAGAATTTTTTGCAGGTAATCTATTTGCATCTTTCAAATGTCAAACTAATTGGGAAAAGGGATCGGTCAGCTTCAGAAAATGATACAGTTAGCGGACATGAATAACCAATTGATTACTGGAACCACTAGACTGTAACTAGTTTATTATATGTAAAACTTAGCAAATTTTTCAACACCAATACTGCATAGAATTCTACTTGAGGTGCAACTTTTGGAGGATCAAATATGAGTTAACTTCATTCCCTATAATTAGAGTACTATCTGCACGTAGTTTTGTGCCCTTTTTTTCTTCTAACCCTCTGAAGCCTTTATTTCGAACAGTTTTATTTATATAATTAGCATCTACAGAAATTTATATAGCTGTCCAATTGGAAAGAAATTACGCCTTTGTCACCAGCGTAGGACATTGGCAACCCAGTTACAGATGATAAGTTGGTGACGAAATCATCTCAAAGAAGACTCATGACATTAAACGTTCTCTTAATGCCATGTGAGATCTGGTATAACAAGTCAAACATCACCCCTTTGCTTCCCAGAAAAACACTGATAATCTATCAACTGACGAAATTTGGTGTTACTACGCACCTTCTTTGATGGAGAAAGAAAGTGATGTGATGCACTCCAATCCTTTTTTTTATCGTTAAATCACTCTCACTTTAAATGTCCATACAATCTTAAGATGATTTTAACATATATATGAAGCAGTACTTGTGGATAGATTATGATCTCGTCAAAGTCAATGGATTTGATTGGCATTCTCAGCCTAGGCAACAACCCATCACAGACATGCATATTTGGAACGTGTCAATAGCCAACAGTTCTTAGAGCAAGGAAGAAGAATAGAAACCGCATTATGAAGTTAAGGGTTTGTTTTTTACTTCGTAAGCTTCTTCCTTTTTTTTTTTTTTGTTTTTTTGCGAGACAAGTGAGCCTAGTTCATTGAAATTAATTCATTGGCAATTTGTTATTAGTTTGTAATCAACGAGAAGTAATTAGCTATTCGTTGATATTTTTATTGCTTTTGGAAGATAAACCTAATACATCTCTGAGAAGACCGGCTGACAAAAAAGATCTTATGCGCTGGCAAAAAAGATCTTATGCGATACAATTTTGGACTTCATTGAATATTTAAACAAAGATAAGAAAATTAATTCCTATGAGTGACGTATTAAATATTTTTCAAAAAAATGAAAATTATACAGTTCAGTATAAAGGTGTTGATTTTTTTTTAAAAAAATCACATTCAATTCTTAGTCTTTGAATGGAGACTAGGTTGTATCAGGATGTCAAAACACGTTGGTCCCTGTTTTCAAGACCTAGAAAAGAAATGAAAACGAAACCAAACTTTTAACTTGCTTTACATAAAGCTGTCTAGAAAAATATGATTTCTGAAATAATTTACTGATTATCAGGTGTTTGAAGAAGAAACAAATAAGCAAGGCATTTCTCTCATTCCAAGGAAGGCCATGATGGACGGCGCCTCATATATTAAAATGTAAAGGGATAAAAAAACCCAATAGGTGGTAGATGACTCCTAATGTGGACAAGGTAGATGTGAAACTGGAAGAAGTCCAGAAATAATTAAGATGGCAGCAAAGCAAGATATTTGAGCAGTTTGAGGAATTGTCTTCCTTCTTGTACGGCACCGCAGACCCTGTTACCTTTAACTTAATCTTTTAAACCCCACTGTGATGGGCCAATATGAAAGTGATTCATAGTGATATATATAAATTGACCCAACCTTACTCTATGTTGTGTAAATATATATGAATTACTTGTAGTGTTTAAAATTAAATATCAGGAGGTTCAAAAACATAGGGCTAATACTTATTGGAAACGTAAAGAATAAAATTATGGCAAATTTTAGAATTAGCTTTGTCTTTTTAAAGTGAATATATCTTAAAAGGAGAACAATTTTGTAATATTTGTATATATTCTACTGCTGGTTTGTTTCGTTTAGGAGTCCATAACAGCGCATAGATATTCAATACCTATGCATATACCACGTACATATAAGAATAAAGAAACCAAGCAAGCTTCTAGTCCATGTCTTATCTTATTAATTTTGTTATCAATTGAAACCGGATGAAAAGTATTTATTCAAAAAAGGTTTAAAAAAAGATAACAAAATATTTGCAATCATCCTAGATTCACATTCTATGTAACCAATTTCAGTTTGTAATTGCTGAGATGATGTAGCTTGGATCTTAAACCTTGTTGGAAGTAGCCTCCTTATAATATACGTTGCATAACTGGCATAGGGAAGATATCAGATTACCACTAGTTGGAGGTTTCAATAGAGATTGGGACGAAAGAGTTTACTAAAAACTATTACAAAATAATTCATTAGATTTTTCTGGCCATTGGCCATAGACATTCATATGCTATACTTTGTACTGCGCCAAGCTGGACGCCTGTTTAAGAATATTGCTTTATGCAACAATATAGCATTCTCAACACCATATGCTGAACATTACTTCTTCTTCGTCTTCTTCTATATCTTCTTCTATATTTTTTAAAGCATGGTTAACCTAGTCTGGTGCTCTGCCGAGATCTCTACAAGGCCGGCGGTTGAAGAACCAAATCTATGTAACACTATTTAAACAAAACAACGAAGGACTGTCATGTTCAAGAAAGAACCTGGTCTTGTATAAGCTTTGATCAGCTACCGTGCCCTAGTCTTTTATCAGTCTAGTTTGGATGCAAAGAAAGAAAAAGAAAGCAAAAAGCCTTATGATAACTCTTGTATTATTGAAATTTCTAAATAATCTAAATTATTCAAGGCTTTATGATTCGGTATCCTAATAAAAAACATCAGATGGAATGAAGGAAATAGACTGAAAAAAAGGAAAGCACCTGAAAATCTGAAGCATGGGAATTTGAATTTACCTGGAAATCTTGTGAAGTTCTTGCAGGCTTTATGTCAGATAAATTAATGCTGTATCTATTCTTTATAGCAAAAGCAAACCTCTAGTAGGGAGCAGAAATTATATCAGGATGATTAACAACACAGTTGATGCTTTTGGAAATTTTTCTTGATGTCCCCCTAATATCCTCTCCATCACAAACAAAACCTCTAAGCAATCATGACAATATAATTGTGCTGCATGTAGCCTTTGTTAAGAATACAAGGACTGCTAAAAGGTCACTGATTAATACCACATCTATAGACTTTCTTACTAAAAAGTAAACAAGAGCTCACTCTGATGAGCACTCCATCCATCTACTTGTGTTTGGCCATGACTCCATTCCTCCTCTCCCTTATCAGTGTCGTCTTCTTCCCTTAGTATGGCGGCCGAGCATGAGTCCAAGGGAAGGCGTCGGGGCCTAACTGCCCACCACTCAGCGCCAAATTCGGCGGCAAATTGAAAATGGGCAGCGCCGACGGGTCCGGAAGGCCACCAGGAGCTCCACCTCCGGCCATCCCCGGGACCGGACCGCCCGGCAGCGGCCCTGGCCCTCCTTCCCCTGGACCGTCCTCCTCCTCTAGTGGCAACCTTTCGTAGGTGGCGTTCCCGAACGTCGACGCAACCACCATGACGGGCCCTGCAGCGATTAGGGAGCCCACGACGCTGCCCCCAACCACCTGCCCCTGCCCGCCGGCGAGGTACACCGTCAGCCCAGTGGACCCCGGCGGCGAAGGGCCGGGCAGGAACGTCCCCGTGAGGGACAGGATCTCGAAGCGGCCGTGGAGGGCCACCACCGCCCCCGGAGCAGCTGGCTGGCGGAGCGCCACGTTGGCAACCGTGCCGGCGCCGCTGAGAACACAAACACCGCGCTGGCGGCGGCGAGCGAACTGGGCGATGGCGTCGGCGACGTCTGCACCACCTGCGACCTCCATGACGTGACTGCGGAGTGCGTTGGGGCTGTCACGGGTCACAAAAATGGGGGGCTTTGGCTTGTTCTTGGAACCTGGGGGCCGGCCGCGGGGCCTGCGGGTGGCCACGACGGCGCCTTCGTTTGGCTCGCTGCTGTTGTCCCTCTCCTCATCATCGTTAGGAGCGGTGGCGCTGCCACTAGGATCAGCTTCTTTCGGGGCTGTCTCCTGGTTCTTGGGACCAGGGGAGCTGGACGCCGGTTCAGCTCCAGGGAGGCCCAAGTGGCCCGTCCACCAACGGTTCGCCAGCTTGTCGGAATATAGAGTCTCCTCCTCTTCTTCCTCTTCTCCTTCTTCTCCTCCTCTTCCTCTTTACCCCCTTACAGCGATTTTATTCCTCTTTACTTCTTTCACTTCTATTTTCCTTCTCTTCCTTCTAACAGATCCTTTCAGCTCTCTAAGCAAGTGGACATGAATCAAATATAGAGGAAGGAAATTAAACCCTCTGGAGAAAACATGGGGGAAAAAGAGAGAAGGGAGATTGATGAGCTTTTGGCTATAAGAGAACTTGAGGATGAGGTGGAGCCAAGAGGAAGAAGGATTATTCTCTGTGCGTTGTATCATGTAGAAGAAGTTTAACAACTAGAAAGAACTACCATTATAGGCGACCAAGGAAAAGGAGTGTCTTTCTTTAATATTTTGGGCAACCATTATTATATTTCTGGGAGACACAGAAGAAGATGGTGTAGGAAAATGGTATTCTTTTCTCTGCTTTTGTTCCACCCTAAAATATACAAGCCAAGTGGACCCAAGAGAGTGACCCGAGAGAGAGAGAGAGAGAGAGAGAGAGAGAGTTTTGTATTGTTTAGAGAAATACTTGTCCCTTTAGGGTTGAGTTGGTGAGGTGATGGTGATGAGAAGGTGGGTGGGTGCTATGAACTCGCATTGGAGGTGGTATGGGAGAAGAGGGGAGTGTGGTGGAAATTAGGGTTTCATGTGAGAACGCGTGCCCAGTGGGCAGGTGGAGACCACGTCCCTTTCTCAACTTCGGCATCCCAACCACACCATCACACGCACGCACACTCAACAAAGAAAGAGAGGAGAGAGAGAAACTGGCTATTTGTTTACCAAGCGTTCCTACTACCTTCAACCCACCACAAAGCCAACCCTCCTAGCTCTCCTCTTCTCTGCCCGCCATAGCATGAACAGCCTATAAGAAAGTGTTAACCATTCATCAGGCTCTTCTTTATCGATCTATCTACATCCATGCGCAGTTGCTTAATTTAGATGGGGAGAGAGACAACCTAGCGAGTCATGGCTTGAAGTTTCCTATATAAAAACTAAAATAATATTGCATCCAATTATTTTTTCAATTGTGTTTGGTTGTCGATATGGTAAAGGCTGTAATAATTTTGAAAGTACGGGCTACGTACAGATGGAGCTTGTCATTCTTGAATCTGTACAAATCTCAGTTGAGAGCCTGCCCGAGACCAACACTTGAAGCAGGAAAAAAAATAAGCGAAGGGGTAGATGCCGAGCTCATACGCTATTAATTCCACCTTTCTTCTAAGTAATATATATTATTCTAATTCAGCTGTGCAGTGTTAGTTTGGTCACAACTAATCATATAGAACATGATCGAAGTTTGCATTATTTAACTGCTTACTTGAATCTAGCCTACGCTTAAGATGACTTTGCATCAACCTTACCTCCTCATCATCGACCTTAATTAACTATACTTGGTTCATATAAAAAATCCTCACATCTTCACCTTCTTATGCATTAATGTATAAAATGAACTCCCTATTAAGAATAATGCATAGGATTATACCGGTAAGCTCATAAACATAAAGTTATAGGCAATATACTTTACACTCGACTATGAGAAATAGAATTGTTGAATGAGGAGAACTCTAGCCATCACTCGGAGAAAATCATTAAGATGATGTAGGTGCCATTATTCAACAGATTGACATCATGTAACAGCTTAAAGTATGGAGCCCCTATACAGGTTCAAAGCATTGGATAAGTTATCAAAGGAAAAAGTGGAATGTTTAATTTACAAAATCCAGCTTTAGCTAATTAAAAGAAGAAATGTGCCCAAAGTACTATAGGAATTTTCTGTAGGCTGGGTTCTAAACAATTACCATCTTTCAACTTTTGATGCATATACGAACGTTCAGTTCCAAGTCATTTACCTCTTTAATTATAATGTTATGCATGTGCTAGGTGAAAGCCCTTAGTGGCTGTACAGAATGCAAATGTATAGATTTCAGTCCACCCCTATAAACATTAATAAACTCATATAAATATTTACATGAAAATATTTAAAAATTAAAAACATCATTCCTTAGCATAAACAATGATCAGAATGGTTGGCCATAAAATATAGATGAATATCTAGCCACTGGTTTTAATATTTATCCAAGCCTAGTTGATGAGGTAGAATTTTTTAGTCTTTAGCAAAGTAATTTGGTCCACATCAACACCATCAATGGTGTGATCATAAAAATGATTCAAATACGTGTGGCTTATAAATGGCAGACGATGCATACCCAATAAGCCGGTATGTACATATTTCTGATGAGGAAATACGCTCTCACTTATAGAAAATATAGCCTACAACATCCTACACCATGTTGGAACTAAACTTGATTGTTGGAAATTGCTGCATAAGAAGTTGCTGTTATTTAATTGCTGCATAGGAAGTTGCTGTTATTGCATAGCAAGTTGCTATTTTGAATTAAGTATTGTGGAAGACCAAGAGTCATTTTGTAATTATAAAAGGCCATGTATCCTTTCATGTTTGAGTATGAAAAAAATAGAAAGAATCCAGAAATTTGCCCAAAAGAAAATATCTTCTCCTCTTCCAACAAATTTGGTATCAGAGCCACAAAAGATCCATGGCCTCCATGAACTTTGTTCAATCCCAAATACCCAAACTCACCAAAGACAACTATGACAACTGGAGTATCCAAATGAAGGCTTTGCTTGGATCCCTTGATGTTTAGGATGTTATAGAAGACGGCTACATGGAGCCGACCGAAGGTGAAGCAATGCTCACACAAGAGCAAAGAAAGCAACATAAGGAGTCAAAAAAGAAAGACAAGAAGGCTCTCTACACACTATACCAAAGTATAGATGAAGGCACATTCGAGATTATCGCTGGAGCTGCAACATCAAAGGAGGCATGGGACTTATTGCATAAGGCACATAAAGGAGCAGAAAAGGTGAAAAAGATTCGGCTACAATCTTTGAGGTCTGAATTTGAATCTTTCAAAATGATAACTGGGGAGTCAATTTCTAATTATTTTTCAAGATTGATGTCTATAGTCAATCAATTGAAAAGAAATGTGAAAAAATTACTAATGTTCGAATCATGGAGAAAATTTTTACTCTTTAGATGCAAAATTTGACTTCATTGTTGTAGCCATTAAAGAATCAAAGGAATTAGAAGAGATGACTATAGAGCAACTCATGGGCTCTTTACAAGCACATAAGCAAAAGCTGTCTAAAAGGATGGAGGAGAAACCCATCGAGCAAGTACTTCAAACAAATCTTACACTACAAGGCGTCTTGATGCTAATGATTATACTATGTTTTGTCTTTTTGCAGGTTATGATCCAATTGAGTTTTATGAAGCAAATAAAGAAGAAAAATGGAGAAATGCCATGCATGAAGAAATTTCATCAATAGAGAAAAATGACACTTGGGAACTCACAAATCTTTCCCAAGGTCATCAAGCCATTGGAGTCAAATGGGTGTATAAAACAAAAACAAATGCAAGTGGAGAAATAGAAAAACACAAAGCCCGCTTGGTAGTAAAAGGCTACAAACAACAATATGGCATTGACTATGATGAAGTTTTCTCTCCTGTTGCTCGAATGGAAACGGTACGCCTTCTCATTTCCTTAGCAGCTCAAATGAAATGGAAAATTTTTCAAATGGATGTGAAATCAGCTTTTTTGAATGGATATTTGAATGAAGAAGTCTATGTAGAACAACCTTTGGGTTTCATTCAAAAAGGACAAGAAGACAAAGTCTACAAACTCAAACGAGCTCTTTATGGATTGAAACAGGCTCCACGAGCTTGGAATACAAGGATTGACAAGTATTTTGCTGAAAATGGTTTTCAAAAATGCCTTCTTGAACATTCTCTTTATATGAAGTCTAATCATGTTGGTGATGTTCTATTTGTTTGTCTATATGTGGATGATTTGATATTCACAGGAAATAATCTTGCAATGATTGAAGTTTTCAAGACTTCAATGATCAAAGAATTTGAAATGACAGATTTTGGCTTAATGTCTTATTTTCTGGGTATTGAAGTAAATCAATCAGATGAAGGCATATTTATTTCACAAAGCAAATATGCAAAGAAATTTTGGAGAAATTCAAGATGAAGAATTGCAATTCAAGCACCACCCCAATTGAATACAATACTAAATTAAGTAAAGATGGAGAAGGAGATCTTGTCAATCCAACATATTATAAAAGTTTGGTTGGAAGCTTAAGATATCTTACAAATACAAGGCCGGATATTGCTTATAGTGTTGGAGTTATAAGTCGTTACATGGAGAAGCCAAGAATGGATCATTTAATTGTTGCAAAAAGAATCCTTCGATATATCAAAGGTACGCAAGATTATGGTATTTTCTATTCATCTACTAATCCAATAAAATTAGTTGGTTTTGTGATAGCAATTGGGCAGGAGATATTGATGATAGAAAAAGTACGAGTGGATTTGCCTTTTATATTGGAAGTGGAGCATTTACATGGTCTTCAAAGAAACAACAAATTGTTACACTTTCATCATGTGAAGCAGAGTATGTTGCTGCAGCAAATTGTGTTTGTCATGCACTTTGGCTTCAAAGACTACTACAAGAAATGAAGATTTCACATGAAGAGCCAACCAACATTTTTGTTGATAACAAATCTGCTATACAACTTGCAAAAAATCCAGTCTTCCATGATCGAAGTAAGCATATTGATACAAGATTTCACTTCATTCGAGATTGTATCAAAAATCAAGAAGTACAACTTCTCCACATTTCAACAAAAGATCAGGTAGCTGATATCTTCACAAAAGCCCTCAAGGAAGAAGAGTTCAAGAAGTTGAGAAGCATGCTTGGAGTCATGAAGAATCAAGTTTAAAGGGGGTGTTGGAAACTAAACTTGATTGTTGAAATTGCTGCATAGGAAGTTGCTGTTATTTAATTGCTGCATAGGAAGTTGCTGTTATTGCATAGGAAGTTGCTATTCTGAATTAAGTATTGTGGAAGACCAAGAGTCATTTGTAATTATAAAAGGCCATGTATCCTTTCACGTTTCAGCATGAAAAAATAGAAAGAATCCAGAAATTTGCCCAAAAGAAAATATCTTCTCCTCTTCCAACACACCATTCCATTTTGGAAGGTAGCCCCATCATGATTGGGCACATGGCTGATGATAAGGATAAACTATATGATTTCACCAATGGACATAGAATCTGAATATGTCAATAAAAGAAATGTTTTAGACTATAAAAGAAAGACCCTTCTCCACAACTCTTTTTTCTCATAACCTATCATTAACCTTCAATAAGGCTGTACCTAGCTGTCTCTCCATCTTCATTACTCTTCATTTTCTCCATAAATCTAGAAGCTATAAGGTTTGCCTTTGTCCGCCGTCTTCTTCTATTTTTATTAACTTGAGCATCGAAGGATCCTTGTTGGAAACCATTGGCATATACACCCCTTCGCACTCTCTTTTTATGTTGCTATAGATCACCTCTGAGATATTGGAATCATCTATGGGAAATAAAGGAAAAACCAAGCCACCTAAGTCCAACAAGGAGAGTTGGCCCACTGGAAAGAGAGAGCTGACCTATTTTAACAACTTCACCTAGCCAACCAAGAGCATGTGGTCATTTAGCAACTCTTGGGTTTAAAACCTGTATTAAAGCATCGAAATATCGAAGTGCCAAAGTACCAAGGTACCAAAGTCCAAACAAGCTTGTGTAAGTGTTCTAAAGATAAGAGCCAAAGTGAACCAGATGGTGGTAAGCTATTAGAAGTTAAAATGCAGCTATAGCAAAGCTAAGAAAGCTTGTCGAGGGTCGAACTAACACTTAACACAACTAAAGGAGCTCAACCTAGCTTAACAAGTTTGGGCACCAATTTTTTAACTTGGCAAATAGTCCAAAAGCCAACCTCCTGACTTAATGAATATATAGACTTAGATAGACTTTACCTAAGTAGACTAAATAGAGCTTAATTCACTTTAAAATCTTTTGGCTCAAGACCCTCCTCCTTCACCTGGAATGGAAATAAACTAGCACCTAACAATAGGAAGAGAAAGTTAGCATCTTGGAAGAACCGTCTCTCACTAAGAAAATAGAGAGCTCACTGCTTATAAGAATATTTCGCCCAAAAATAAAGCATTTATGGCCAACCACTTAGAAGGGCCCCAGAACTTCATACTTGGAGCATGTTAATCTAATGCTCAACAACATTCATTAAGAAATAAAAGAAGCTCATAAGTTTGGAAAAACTCATCTGAGCTAAAAGAAGTATACATGCTCCCAACACACTAATGCTCAAAGACTAACTACTCCCTTACTTGAGTTGTTCACTTTGATCTTGAAAGTTGGGGACATGTCATGATGTAGAATTCTTTAGCCAAGGTGGCATATGGCGACCAAGACTATGCCAGCACCACTAATAGCACAATCAAAGGATGATTTGGAGGCATGTGGTCAACAAGTTGACAAGCAGCACATTTTCAGCAAACCGATCATGCATGTCTCCTAGTGAATTGGTAGGAACATGTACTTATTTGCAAAGAATGTGGCTTACGATGTTCTACACCGTCTCAATCAAAAAGGTAGCCCCGTCATGATAATTAAGGCACATTGCTCATGATACGGATAACTCATATGGTCTCATCACAAGATGCAGAATTCATCTATTAAAAGAATGCTCCGAGCTATAGTAGAGAGATCCTTCTTGCTCTCTCTCCATCTTCATTGCTCTTCATTTTCTCTACAAATGTAGAGGCTATAAGATCCACCATTATCTATTATCATTTTCTTTCTCCAACTTGAGTATTAGAGGGCTCTCAACAGGAAACTTTTGAAGATTGGTCCGTCCTCTTTCTACCCTTGTAGCATAGCACGCATTCAATCAGCCCCAAGTCGTATGGAGATGCGGAAGCGAGATGATATCCCTGCTGAAATTCTGCAGCAGAATTTTGGATCTTGATCTTGGTAATCTTTCCGGATTGATTAGCAACTAGGATTTTCTTTGGTTTCTTGCGCCTCAAGATTGTAAGAGAGGGTCGTGGCCTCTCTTCTTCCTCACATGAACCTTCAGATCTGATCCAGAAAATCAAGAGGTGCTGCCCAAGAAGAAGATGCTCCTAGGGTTTCTTCCTTCTCCTTCCTTGAGAGAGGAGGTTCCAAGAAGATAGCTAGGACAGAGATGGCAGCAATAAAACCCTAGAAATTTAGGGCATCTATGTGTGAGAAAGAGAGAAAAATGTGTATAAGAGAGGAAAGAAGAGAGATAGCTCGTTCTTGGGAGAAAAGAGTTTCTTCTATTCATCTATAATCATCATCGTTACATGATTATATCAATCCCATCCCATGACGGCCACCAAAATAAAACCATCACCACATATGAACCGGTGCCTTATTATATGGATAATAAATCCTAAAAAACTTCCTTGGATCAGCCCACACCTTGGGCCCAAACCCAACCCAATGATAGACTAGTCCCCCTAAAGACCCAACAATCTGGGCCTTAAATATGTGGAGCCTATAAACCTCCACCCTAAGATTTAAGCTTTGGAGTACCACACCAGGCTCTACAATCTCCACCTTGGTGCTTCAAAGCTGCTGAAAAATCTACACATTCCCTCAGACCCATCAGTGTCACACATGAGAGAAAGCTATCCCATGGAAGAGTCTTCGTAAGTGCATCTGCCTGGTTCTTCTTTGTATAAACTTTTACCAGCTCTACTTCACCTTCTTCCATCAATTCTCTGATTCTGTGATACCTCACATCTATATGCTTTGTGTGTGCATGATAGATTGGGTTCTGAGCTAACTGTAGGGCACTCTAACTATCACTGTATAGCAATATTGTATCCTGCTTCACCCCCATTTTTATGATGGGTCTCTTCAACCAAAGAGCCTCCTTGGCAGCTTCTGTAATCCCTATATACTCAGCTTCTGTTGTAGACAAAGCTGTAATAGGTTGAAGGATTGATCTTCAAGAAATTAATCCACCATACATGCTGAACACATACCCTATGGTAGACCTTCTTGTATTCAGATCACCTGCAAAATTTGCATCCACAAACCCTTCGAATGGACCTAATGATTTACTTGGGATATTAGATTTCTTCTTAGGTCTTTCTTGCTGCCCAAAAATTAGACCAAGTCCACGAGTTCCTTGAAGGTACCTCAAAATCTACTTGAGTGCCTTTCAGTGCTCCTTCCCTGGGTTCGCCATGAATCTGCTCACCTGGCTCACTGCATATGCTATGTCAGGTCTGCAACACACCATAGCATACATAATGCTGCCCACGGCACTGGCATATGGAACTCTCTCCATGTACTCTTTCTCCTCATATGTCTGGGGGTTCTGTAACTTAGAAAGAGACATGTGACTAGCCAAAGGTCTTCCAACTAGTTTGGCCTTATCCATCCCAAACCTCTCCAACACCTTCTGAATATATCCACTCAATGATAAGTGTAGAATTCCCTTGGTCCTATCTCTGTAAATTTTCATCCCAAGTATCTTCCTAGCTGATCCCAAATCCTTCATTTCAAATTCTGTTGATAATGCATATTTCAGTCCATTCACTGCTTCAATACTCCTGCTGGCAATGAGCATATCATCCACATACAGAAGGAGATACAGTGCATCATCCTCATCCATATTTTCACATATACACAAGTATCATGTTCACACCTAGAAAATCCAAGGCCCAAAATAAAAGTGTCAAACCTTTTGTACCACTAATGGGATGACTGCTTCAAACCATAGAGCGATTTCTTTAGTAGACACTTTTTCTTCCAATCCAGATTCCTTGAAACCCTCTGGTTGCTTCATGTATATCCTCTCCTCTAGACTCCCATGTAAGAAAGTTGTCTTCACATCCATCTGCTGCAACTCCATACCATGTTGTGCTACAAGTGATAACAACACACGAATTGAAGCATGACATACCACTGGAGAGAATACCTCTGTGTAGTCTACTCCCTCTCTCTGTGAGAACCCCTTAGCAACAAGCCTTTCTTTGTATCTGACTCCACCTTGCTCTGAAGGTGTCTCCTTCTTTGTGAACACCCATTTTGAACCAATGGCCCGAGCATCTCTAGGTAGATCTACTAGCTGCCATGTCTTGTTCTTTTTAGTGACTCCATTTCCTCCATCATGGCCTGCATCCATGAGTCTTTTTCTAAACTTTCCATGGCTTCTTGGAAGGTCTCTGGATCTTCATTTGCAGTGATTAGAGCATAGAAAATCATGTCATCAATGCGATACCGAGCAGGTTTGATGATGGTACGCTTTGTCTTGTGTAGTGCCACACCCCTTTGATCATCTCTCAAAGCTGAAGTGTGTGACTCCACCTGCACCTCCTTCTGGATTGATGGCTCTCCTGGCTGATCCTTTATATGTATTGAAACATTCATACCAAACTCCACCTCAAAAGAAGCACGTTTTGAAGTAGAAGTAGAAGGTACATCACCTGTCAGCCAATGCTATCCACTGCTGTCTTGTTCAGCCTTTTTAGCTCTATCTGCAATCTCTGACCTCTTCAAGATGCTCTTCTTATCAAAAATAATGTCTCTACTGATGATACACTTCTGTGAATCTAAACTCCATAGAAAATAGCCTTTAACTTCCTGTGGATACCCGATAAAAATCAGCCTTTATGATTTTGGGTCCAGCTTGCTCCTTTCAGTTGCCTCCACATGTGCATAGGCTGGGCAACCAAAAATCCTTAGGTGTCCAAGATCCACCTTCTTCCCACTCCAAATCTTCTTTGGAATTCTCCCATCAAGTTTTCTATTAGGGGACCTATTAATAAGAAAACCAGAGAACATAATTGCATCACCCCAAAAGACCTTGGGCAGTGATGCCTACAGCCTCAAACTCCTAGCCTACTCTGTCAATGTACAATTCATTCTCTCTGCCACACCATTCTGCTAGGGAGTCATCCTCACTGTGTAATGGCGTTGGATCCCATTTTCCTTACAGTAGCTTTTGAATTCATTGCTTGTATACTCCCCTCTATTGTCAGATCTCAAACACTTCATTGGTTTTCATGTTTCCTTTTTAACACCAACTCTCCAAGCTTTAAACCGGACAAATACCTTTGATTTTTCTCTTATCAGATATACCCATACCTTCCTGGAGTAGTCATTAATGAAGGTCAAAAAATACTTAGCCCCACCTTTGGCTGATACAGGGGCCGGTCCCCATACATCTGAGTGAACTAGTTCCAGAATACTCACTCTACTTGGAACTGCTGGCAAATCTTATCATATGTTGTTTTTCATAAATACATGGCTCACAGATGTCATTGTCCTCCTTCTTAAGTGCTGGAATCAGACCTCTTTTGCTGAGTTCTATAAGCCCTTTATCACTCATATGTCCCATTCGATAGTGCCATAGTTTATAGACCAACTGTTCCTCCTATGCCGCTGCTAGCACCTCTGCACCATCTATAGCCACTGAGCCTTCCATCTGATAGAGATTATTTTCTAAACTTCTCCCTTTCATCACCACTAATGCACCCTTGGTTATCCTCAACCATCCACTCCCCGGCTGGCTTCCAAAAGCATACCCATGCTTCTCCAAGTAGCCCAAAGAAATTAGATTCTTCTTCAACTCCGGGACATGTTTGACATTGGTCAAAGTCCTTATAACCCCATCATACATCCTCACCCTTATGCTTCCAACTCCAGCAACCTTACAAGGATGATTATCACCAAGGCATACACTTTCTCCATCAGATTCTTCATAAGTTGCAAACCACTCCCTATGCGAAGTATAATGGTGAGAACAGGCTGAGTCAAGTGTCCAACAACTATCACACTTCTTGGTCCCATCTGAAACTACCAGTACATCATCTTCACTGTCTTCAGATGAATTTGCACCACCATTGCTGGCTGAACCTCCCTTGGAAATTCTCTTCCTCTTCTCATTCTTCAGAAGTGGACAATTTCTCTTCAAGTAACCAATCTGATGACACTTGTAACACTTCCATGCTTTCTGCTTGCCCCGAGACTTAGATCTGCCTTTGGACTTACCTCTAACCTTTTCCCAGGGTCTTCCTTGCCTCTCATTCACAGCAAATACCTCTGTGTTAGAGTTTCCCATGCGAATTTTTTCTCTTTGCTGGCTTGATCTCAGCACCCCCATAACCTCTTCATAATTCAGGGTCTCCTTTCCATACACCAAGGTTGTAATCAGACCATCATATGAACTGGGTAGCGAACACAACAAGATGAGGGTCTTGTCTTCTTCATCAATCTTCACATCAAGGCTCATCACCTCTGAGCATACTTGATTGAATTTTTGAATATGGGCCACAAGATCTCCTCCCTCAGGCATTCTCAAGCTGTACAATTGTTTCTTCAACCACAACTTGTTTGTCATGCTCTTTCCCATGTAAGTATTCTCTAAAGTTTCCCAGAGCCCCCTTGTCGTGGTCTGCATGCAAATCTCCGGCAAGACTTGATCAGCCAAGCACATCCTGATTGTGCTAAATGCAATCTCCTCTAACTCCTCCCAATCCTCACCACTTACATTATCCGGTCTTTGTTTCACCAAGACCTTATAAATCCTTTGCTGTACCAATAAATCCTTCACCCTTTGCTGCCATAGGGTGAAGTTTTCCTTGCCATCATACTTTTCAAAATCGAATTTAAAGCTACTAGATGCGATATCCAACCAAAAAATAATGCACACAGCAAAAACAGAAAATTAAACTTGTTGCAGAAATTTCTGGTTTGATATCTTACCAAGAAACGCCCAAGATCCAATCTTTTCTCTACTAAATCACCGAGGCTCTGATACCAAATGAAGATTGGTTCGTCCTCTTTCTACCCTTGGAGCATAGCACACATTCGACCAGCCCCAAGTCATGTGGAGATGCGGAAGCGAGATGATATCCCTGCTGAAATTCTGCAGCAGAATTTTGGATCTTGATCTTGGTAATCTTCCCGGATTGATTAGCAACTAGGATTTTCTTTGGTTTCTTGCGCCCCAAGATTGTAAGAGAGGGTCGTGGCCTCTCTTCTTCCTCACGTGAACCTTCAGATCTGATCCAGAAAATCAAGAGACGCTGCCCAAGGAGAAGGTGCTGCAAGGGTTTCTTCCTTCTCCTTCCTTGAGAGAGGAGATTCCAAGAAGATGGCTAGGGCAGAGATGACAGCAATAAAACCCTAGAAATCTAGGGCATCTATGTGTGAGAAAGAGAGGAAAACGTGTATGAGAGAGAAAAGAAGAGAAATAGCTCGTTCTTGAAAAAAAAGAGTTTCTTTTATTCATCTATAATCATCATCGTTACATGATTATATCAACCCCATCCCATGATGGCCACCAAAATAAAACCAGCACCACATATGAACCAGTGCCTTATTATATGGATAATAAACTCTAAAAAATTCCTTGGATCAGCCCACACCTTAGGCCCAAACCCAGCCCAATGATAGACTAGCCCCTCTCAAGACCCAACAACCTGGGCCTTAAACATGTGGAGCCTATAAACCTCCATCCTAGGATTTAAGCTTTGGAGTACCACACCAGGCTCTACAACTTTTAGCATCCCTTATACTTTTTTTTTTTATTAATGTAGGATCACCTAAGAAAATCTGCCCTAATTAATGGACTTGCTAACTTCCTAGCTCATTGCTATATTATCATTCTTATCATCTACGATATTTTAGTGCACAAAGTCTCACAACCGTATTCTGATATCATCACTAGTTGAGTAGTTGTTGAAACTTTTTAAAGCTTTTTTCAGCTATCAATTTATGATTTATTCAAGTAAATCATGGCCTCACGAGGCCAAGCATATTGCGTGAAACGAAATAATGCTCCCTTTTTTCTTTGATAGGGAAAGTGGCTTAATCACTGGTAGCTCAAATGTACACAAACCACCCAAGTTCTGCATAAAATACCAACATTAACGCAATAGAGAGCCCAGCAACACCGCATATATCAGACAGAGAAGACGACAAAAAAACGGAAGCGTGGCCATGCCAACGGAATAATGTTTCATGAAAAGATGTCAACAGTATACAATTGAGAAATTCTCAAAATGGTGGTCCTTTCACAACTTGCAAGTACATTCAACTAATTAAAAGACCCTCTCATGTGCTTAATTATTAAATTTCCACTTGCCCTCCTGCACTCATAACCAAAAGAGAGAAGGAAATAATAATAATAATAATAACAGCTAGAATAAATTATTGGCACAGCTTTCGTGGGATGGATAACCTAAGCTTCGTCAAACTTAATGGATGGTTCCGTGCGTGGCGCTCCTAACTCAGGCCAGAAAAACACTCTCTCGTGACGCCCAAATGGCATAAGAGTACTGCAGTTAACAGGCGCATGAAAATAGGCTAATGCGTGCAAAACAACGATACAAAACTATTCCCGTAGAATTCAAACCTCATTTCGTCTCTAATCTTTTCACCCCTACAAAATCCATAAGATTGTGTCAGATAAATTAAATGTTGAAAAGCAAAAACCTGAGAACTGAAATTTAGTTGACGTAACACTAACGAAATTAGTGTTTGGTTGCTATCAGGGCTCTGAAAAAAGACCTGAAGAATGTTTGATTCAAGCAGACAGAACTCTAACTCCATCTAAGCGTCCGATTTTGCAAGTCATCACCAAGAGCATCAACTAAAAGAATGCAACTGCTTCAGTCGCCTGCAGTACACAAAGCTGCAGCTTGTTATGGATGGAGCTTAATTTCATCAAGAGGAAGTTTGAATTCAAATTTTGAATTCGATTTGGCCAACTAAAGAAGCTGATTTTGGGAAGAATTTGTTACAACTTCCAAATTGATCTTAGGAAGGATTTGTTGGAGATTTTCAAGGCAGCAATCAGTCCATGGTTGCGAAAAGTGTGGAGCCAATTTTGAAAATCAGTCCATGATTGCCAAAAGTGTGGAGCCAGTTTTGGGATGAGATTAGATTGAAGGAGAGTCTTCGATCCTTAGTGTATCTTCTTCAACCGGTAAAGTTGAGCGAAAAAAAAAAGGAGGCTCTGTGAGGATATCTTCCGTGTACTGTAGATCATGATTCAACTCTCTGGATCATAAGAGTTTCTGAGAGAGTGTGTTTTGAGGGCTTGTACCTGATTCAACTCTTAGTGAAGTCTTGCAGATCCTATGCCGTCGTGGATGTAGCCAAGTTTGGATGAACAACGTAAAATCCTTGTTTTTCTTTTGGATTTTAGTTTCTATTATTATTCTGTGTTTTTTTATTGATTTTATTGTAACTGCATGGTTAACCGTACTAATAATGATCTTATTAGAAAAATATTTATTGTATTTCCTGTTACAGCCTGCTGTCCACGAGGCTGCAAGGCACCAAACGGTAAAAGGCTGCAAGGCACCAAACGGTAAAAGATTTTGCTATTGCGCATTAGACAGCTTATTGTTACAGATCCCCGCCTGGAGTTAGATTCATTGTCTATCTGTACGTCTTCCAACATGTCAATGAGCCAATAAACATTTCTTATTCAGTACAGTATGAATGGCCGACCACCTGAAGTGTCAAATTTCCGAATATCAAAATCTTAAGGCCCCAAAACCTTTGAAGTCGTCGCCTCATCATTTTGTGCCTCCCATTGGATTTTTTTTTTTTTTCTCTCTCTTCCTCCGCGATTTGACCACCAGTAACAGTAACATATCAGCAAACTGCCTCAATATGTAATCACCAAAAGTATGATTTATAACACTGACTTCAAATGACCATTGTGATAATCATGGCTGATCAAATTAAGGCCTTTGGAACTAATTAATTGTGCCATGTGCAGTCGAATGCCTTTAATAACAACTGGCACGACCATCCAAGATTGAACGATCTCATGCACCGTTATGTAATTACAGCAAATGGTGACAGCAACTTGGATTTTATATGTTCAACATTAATATATTGCCGATTTGCAAGGGAAATGCTATACACAATGTTATATTGTTATGAAAATCACAACATATGTAGAATTAAGGACGTGTTTCCAAGTTTTTAACTAAGCTAATGGTGGTAGTTTAACAGAAAAGCTCAGCTTGCTATTTGGTCAAGTGGTATATGAGCAAGAAAAGAGCTACAAAAGGGGAGGGGGCAAGCAGAAATAGCTGTAAACTATGCACCCATTCGATCAAGCATTCGATTATGACTCTCCACCTCTTCATGTATATCGCCTGTCAACTGTCAAAACGGGGAGAAAAAGACACTCCATCAACCATTGTCATGTGACAAAAAAATAACAAGAATTAAAGCAGGTCAGTTGCCAAACTACTGGATATTGTCCCAAACTCTGGTGCAAGAGGTGAGGCGTACGGTAAGCTAACTATAAGCACACAAGATCATGCTCGAAATGAAGGTAAGGCCTCAAAAAACCAATATTGCCTACAGCTGACGAAGCTTAAGTTTTAGGATGTACCAAAATATTCATCATAGTAAGTCACGTGTTAGAGTAATGATGCAAGCCCCACAAGAATCAGCAAGATAATATTCATAGAATAGATTCATTGAATCAGAACAAAATCATCAGGCTACCGGAATCACACAAATCAAACAGCACACAAGTCCTAGTAATTACCTTATCTGTCGCTAGTAAGTTACTCGGTTCCATCATAAAGATGCCATGGAAATGTCTGCTGAAAATTCGATTAAGATGATAACAAAGAAATTGTTTTGTTTTCATGGCATAAAAGGGATCCCAGCCTTCATGCTTGACCTTGAAGTCGATCTGCTTCACTGTCTACTCTTATGAAATCATGCAGCACCTCTTCGGGATGGAAAAGCCTTGTGTACTACTGCCTTCGGTGCAGAATGACCTGCACCGGTTGCGATGATTCATCCATACATGGATCCATACTAACAGGTCTGCTCGTAGGTCCCATACTGCAGGCATGCGGGCGAATCATCATGCTCAATGCAGGCTATCTTGCACTGAAGCAGCGTACAAAAACTTTTTCCTTCAGGATAGATGTATGCATAGTACAGATGCCGAACATCTCGGCCCATAGCATGTGGATCTGGCTCCAATATGTACAAAGCTTTCACACGCTGGTCAAGAAGAAGGGAGGAAAACAAAATAAGCTTTCAAAGGTTTTCTTTGCTCAAGCCACTCACCAACTGAAGAAATACAGTTAGGGAGACACTGGAGCTCAAGCCACAACTTATTGATTCACGATATTGAAGGAAACAAGTTAATTGATATTGAGAAGGAGAGCAAGTTTTGATTATTCATCAAGCACAAAAATTACCAAGTCAATTCAACTTAAACTCCAGGTCTCCTATTGCTGTCCAAGTTGAAGCACTTAAAAAACTTTTTCTTGTTGATAAGCTTCAGCATCTTGTCCAAGAAAAGGGATCCTCAATGAATCACGATAGGACCTTCTAATTCAAATCTTGGATGATCCTCCACTTGTTACCGAATACCAAATAAGATAGCCCTGGCTAATGTTTTTTTTTCTTTTGCTGGATATTCAATGGACTATGGAAACTTGGGTTGGCCTAATCCGATGGTAGAGAATTTAGAAAGCAAGGAGAAATTTGGATGCAAAATGAAGCAAACAATTGTTTGGTAATCATCCAGAAATAAATAGACTCAAACTTCAGTGACACTAGAAATCTCATGAAGCACCAATTTAGCCAACCTCATAGAGCCTTTGTGAACTTCAGCCAGCTAAAACATCATCACAGCCCGAAATAAGCTTCGCTAAATCCGTTATAGTAATTTCAGTAATAGCCTAGTATGCTTACACTCTGAGTTGAGGTAAAATAGCCAAATTTTCTCCCAATTGTTTATGTATAATTCAAACAGTTCTACTCACGCATCATTGGATACTCATTATAAATAATTATGTTGTTCAACTCACCGAAGTTTCACAAGCATATCAATTAAGTTCACTAATAAAACTGTTCTCCTTATGTTTAATATGGGTAACACAGCTCTTTAAAGGATTGTAATCCACTGCATGCAGCAATGAAATCATTCTCCATTATTTCTATATATAGCACATCGCCTTCTGCTTTAACTATAAGTGACCCACACCATGACTTCAGTGAAGCTCATCACAGGGAAGCTCTTGGGCATGCCTTAGCAACTTTAGATTCAGACTTATAGACTATATCAGTATGCCCAAACTGCCAAGGCTTCTGCCATCAAATTCAACTTGAATTTAACTCAAGCAAGACCGACCAGACTAAAGAAATTCCACGACAATGACATAAAAGGTCATGCCACAGTACTGCAATAGAATATGTTCACTATTTGAGGTGAAACATGACATGATAGAAGAGTTTATTTCTGGAAGCAGTACAATTTTCATATAAAACAACTCCGTTGGCATTGCACTAATATTTTATAGGAGGCTGGGTGTCCAATGTTTGTAGCATGATGTTTTCAAAACGTTGAAACTGTTAGAAGACTAAATTAGATTTTTCTAAAAACTTTAATAGCTTCTGCAGTAGTGCATGTATGGGGGTCTAAAAGTTATTTTGAAAAAGGTAGTCACTTTGAAAAAATGTATTCAAATATCTAAGAGTCTATAGGATATCTAAGAGTCACTATGTGCATCTATAAATATCTGTGCGCTCTAGGCTTTCGGTAAGTAAGCCAAAAAGTTATAGCCAAAATCCAGAGCTAAATTTTCAATAGAAGTTTTTTCTTATCCTTCTATATCTCCATCTTGATTCCAATAGAGTGGTATCAAAGTTGTCAATTGTTTCTAGCCTTCTTCTCACACATCCTTTCTCTTCAATCAAAGTATTATGGCAGCAACAATCTCTAGCCAAAATTTCCTCCAAAATCTTATTCCTATCTTCAGTGGAGAAAATTATGATTTTTGAAGAGTTCAAATGAAAACTCTTTTTATCACTCAAGATCTTTGGGAACTTGTAGAAGATGGCTATGAGGATCCGGAGTCTATGGTGGTACTTGCAACTTTGGTCAGAAGTCAAAAAAAGGAATATAAGGAAAACGAGAAAAAAGATGCAAAAGCATTAATCTTCATCCAACAAGGGGTAAGCAAATCAATTTTTCAAGAATTTCTTTCGCTTCAAAATCAAAGGAAGCATGGGAAATTCTTCAAGTGGAGTTTCAAGGAAGTGAAAAGGTAACATCCATCAAACTTCAGACACTATGGAGGGAGTTTAACAATTTATTTATGAAAGAAAAGGAATCCATTTAAACCTTTTTTCAACAAAATTTCTGGTATTGTTAATCAAATACGGAGTTATGGAGATACTATTGCTAATAAGAAAATTGTTGAAAAACTTTTGAGAAGCTTACCTTCTAAATTTGATCATATAGTTGCTGCTATTGAAGAATCCAAAAGATTTATCAAAACTTACAACTCATGAATTAATGGGTTCTCTTGAGGCACATGAGAAAAGAATGAGCAGGTTTTCTGATCAATCCTTGGAGCAAGCTTTCCAATCAAATATGAATTTTAAGATAGGTGTAGAGGCTAGAAACGAAGATTCAAGAGGGGTGGCATCACAGCAAAGTCAACATAAAAGAGGATCAAGTTTCAATCATTGGCAGTAAAAATTTAATTCTCAGGGTCATGGACAAGGAAGAAAGAATAAACAAGGTAATGAAAAATCTAATTTGCAATGTTATGTTTGCAAAAAGTTTATGCATGCAAGTAAAGAATGTCGATTTAAATGCACAAAATGCAATAAACTAAACCATATGGATAAAGATTGTTGGTACAGAAAAAATAGTGAGACAAATCTTTTAGAAGCAAATGATTCATCTGATCACTTGTTTTATACCTATCTTCATTCTCACCAAGATTTTTAAGATGTTTGGTATGTCGACAACAGTTGTAGCAATCATATGATAGGGAACAAAGAACGGTTTGTCAGTCTAGATGAATCAATAACTTCACAAGTTCGGCTTGGAGATGGCAAGCTATATAATGTGGAAGGCAAAGGTGTTATTTCCATACAAACATGGATGGAGGAAACTCTAAACTTATACATAATGTTCTGTATGTTTCCGATCTTACTCAAGATTTATTAAGTGTTGGCCAATTAATGAAAAAAAGGCTATAAATTGATTTTTGATGAAGATGAATGCATCATTTTCGACAAAGAAATGAGACAAGTTGTGACTAAAGTAAAAATGACCCGAAATAAAGTTTTTCCTCTTATTCTGTCATCAAATCCAAAAATGCCTTGAAGGTGGAAAATAATAATTCTCTTCTATGGCATTTAAGATATGGCCATTTAAATTATAAATCCTTGAAGGTATTGAAGAGTAAAAATATGGTGATTGGTCTTCCTAATATTGATTTTAAGAAGCAAGTATGTGAAGGCTATGTTTTTGGAAAGCAACACAAGCTTTCGTTCACAAAGATATCCTGGAGAGCTAAAGTACCTCTTGAATTAGTCCATGCAGATATATGTGGACCAACACAAACTCCATCAATCAATAAGAAAAGATATTTTCTTTTGTTCGTTAATGATTTTTCCAAGATGATGTGGGTGTATTTTCTAGAATAAAAATCAGAAGCATTCAACACTTTTCTTAAATTCAAAGCTTTTGTTGAAAGACAAAGTGGATGTAAGCTGAAGATTCTCAAAACAGACCGTGGTGGAGAATTCACTTCTAAGGAGTTTTAAATTATTGTAGTAATCAAGGAATCAAGAAAGAGTTGACAATCAATATACCCTAGAGCAAAATGGTGTTGCGGAATGTAAAAAATCGTACTATTATGGAGATGGCACGAAGTATGCTAAAAGAAAAAGGACTTCCAAATAAATTATGGGCTGAAGTTGTGACTACTGCTATGTATATTCTCAATAGGGCACCAACAAAGGCTATACTTAACAAAACTCCTTTTGAAGCCTGGTACAAGCAAAATCCTCAGGTAAACTCTTTCAAAGTTTTTGGTTGCATTGCTTATTCTCACATTCCATCTCAGTTCAGGAAAAAATTTGATGAAAAAGAAGAGAAGTATACCTTTATTGGGTATAGTGAAGAATCAAAAGAGTATCAGCTTCTAAACCCCAAAACTGAAGAATTGGTGATTTCAAGAAATGTAATATTTGATGAATTGAAGGCCTGAATTGGGAAGCTGAAGAAGTCAAAGCGCCCATAATTCTTGAAGATTCTGGAGTACCATCAAATTATAGATATTTGATTCTCAATCAAGTCCTTCCAGATTACCTACAAATTCTTCAAATACACCATCCAACACAAGTCACTCTCCATCATATTCTTTGGAGTCTCCACCCAGAAAGATGCGATCTTTAGAAGATATTTACATGGATTGTGATATGGCTCTTATTGATGTTGAACCACAGAAGTTTGAAGATGCTGTGAAAGAAGAAATATGGGTTTGAGCAATAGATGAAATAAAAATGATTGAGAAAAATGAGACATGGCAACTTGTTGATCAACCAAAAGAAAAAGATATTATTGGCTTAAAATGGATTTATAAGACCAAGTTCAATGAAGATGGCTCAATTCAAAAATACAAAGCCCGGTTGGTCGCAAAGGGGTATTCTCAGCAACCTAGTGTAGATTTCAACGAGACATATGCTCCAGTGGCACGAATGAGACAGTTCGGACTATCTTGGCTCTTGCTGCACAATTAGAATTGAAATTTTATCAATTAGATGTCAAGTCGGTTTTTTTGAATGGTGAATTTGAGGAAGAAATTTATGTTGAGCAACCTCAAGGATATGTTCCAGTGAGCCATCATCTTAAAAAAGCCTTATATGGACTAAAGCAAGCCCCAAGGCTTGGAACAACATAATAGATAAATATTTTCAGAAAAATGGTTTTGAAAGGAGTCCCAGTGAGCCATCGTTATACATCAAGAAGAATTGTATAGAAGATTTTATACTAGTATGTCTTTATGTTGATGATTTAATCTATACCAGTCAAATTTCAAGATGGCAGAAGATTTTAAAAATTCCATGATGAAGGAATATGAAATGACAGATCTTGATCTTATGAGATACTTTCTTGGAATTCAAGTAGAGCAATACAATGAAAGTATTTTCATTTTACAAGAAAAGTATGTTGAAGATTTATTAAGAAGATTTATATGTCAAACTGCAATTTAGTTGCTACACCAATAGCATTGAATGAGAAGCTATCCAAATTTGATGGAGCATTAAAGACCAATGCATCTAAATTTTGAAGTCTTGTTGGATCACTTATCTATCTCACAAATACAAGACTTTATTGTTAGTATCATTTCTCAATTTATGAGTGATCCTAGTCAACTATATTTTTCGACAGCAAAAGGTTTCTTCGTTATATCAAAGGAATGAAGAATTTTGGCCTTCATTATTTAAAAGAAGAAGATAATAGTTTGATTGGACATGCAGATAGTGGTTGGACAGGTTTCATTATTGACAGAAAAAGTACTTCTGAATATGTTTTCTGTCTAGGAACAAAACCAATAACTTGGTCTTTAAAGAAGCAAAGTACAATAGCTTTATCCTCTACTAAGGCAAAATATATATTAGCATCTACTGCAACTTGTAAAGCTATTGGCTTAGAAAAGTTTTGAAGGATTTAAAGCAAGAACAAAAGTCTGCTACTGTTATTTATTGTGACAATATGTCTGCTATTGCCATGACAAAAAATTCAGTCTTTCACAGTAGGATAAAGCACATTGAGCTTCGTCATCATTTTATTAGAAATTTGGTTGAAGACAAAGAAGTTAAGTTGAAGTTCTGTAAGATAGAGAAACAGGTAGCAGATATTTTACAAAGGCATTATCAGCTCAAAAGTTTAACTATTTTAGAGATATTTTGAAGATTACAAATTAAAAGGTGAATTATTATCTCTAGCAAGAAAATCTAGTTTATGAGGGAATGTTAGAAGACTAAACTAGATTTTTCTAGAAACTTTAATAACTTCTGCATACGTGCATGTATGGGAGTCTGAAAGTTATTTTGAAAAATGTAGTCACTTTGAAAAAATATATTCAGAATATCGAAGAGTCTGTAGGATATCTAAGAGTCACTATGTGCACATATAAATATCTGTGTACTCTAGGTTTTTTTTTATTAAGCCATAAGCCAAAAAGTTGTAGCCAAAATTAGAACCAAAGCTAAATATTTCAATAGAAGTTTTTTCTTATCCTTCTATTTCTTCATCTTGATTCCAACAATGATCATTCTCTATCATATATCACCAATTTTAGCTTTTAAAAATATGGAAATTAATTAGACTTGTTAGAGTAGGTTACTTTTTTCCAAATTTCTCTTTGGTTTGAAGAATGAGGAACAAAACTACTAAACAAAGAATTCATTTAATGCTTCAAAAGGTAGATCATCAAAACAGGATGATATTAATATCATAATCAAAATTTAAATTGCCACCCAAAAACTATGATGAAAGCAAGACATCATTTTCTCGTCATCAAAAATTGTGCGAGCCTAGTTCGGTAACGATATTGAAGGGCTCTGGCCTAGCCTAGCGTAGCCTGGCTCACCCAAGTTATATAATATATTTAATATTTATATTTCTTTTAATAAGAGTTGAATATGAGCGAATGGTTAGAGCTATGGTAATAAACTTTTAGCTCTCAAGTCTAATTCCCACTGCAAGGTATATTCAAGAAAAAAATATATCAAAAATATTTATTATATATAAATATGTATTATATCTTTAAAAATATAATGTATAATAAAAATATAAATTATCAGACCTGAACTGGATTGGGCTTATTTTTCATAAGCTTGGCTCAAGTCCAAAGTTTCAATGGGCTTAAACTTTCTAATTCAGCCTAGCCTTATAGGCTAAAAATCATGGTCCGCTTCGGTAATTTTTTTAGACCGATCCATTGATCGCTTGGCTCATGCCTACCCCTAAGTGAGTTAATAAGACATTCATTTAACAAGGATGCAAAGGGAGGGGAAAAAAAAAAAAAAGCTATCATAATTTAAGTTCATAATATTTAAATATAAACTCTCTATGATATTATTTGTTGCCCGTCTCTTGTTCTTCGTTACTCTTGTGGTTCTTTTTGCTAGCTTTTCTCTCTCTCTCTCTCTCTCTCTGATTAGGGCATATTGTCTTAACAAAAAAAGGTTGGGTCATTACTAATGATGATCATAACTTTTGTATCTATGATATTAAAAGGTTTACTTAAGAATTAAAATTTATTCTTTCTCAAAAGAGAGATGTGGATATATATTAAGAGCACTACTTTTTTTTTTTTTAGGTTGCAGTAACCAAAACACATTCCTTTGAAAGTATTTAATTATTACCTATAGTTTTTTTTTCTTATATTAGTTTTATTTTAAGAAATAGCAAATGAAGAAGTGAGAGAAAAATCATTTTAAGAAGAAAAAAAAGGAGAAGATGAAAGAGTTAAACTTTATAGTTTTTGTGGTAAAGTATCTCTAATTTTATAAGCTTTGATGGCTACCAAAATAGTTATGGAGGAAACAGAGACTATCAAGCAAACTCCATGAGAGATTGAACTATGTACCATGCAAAATTTATGAACTATGTACCATGCAAAATTTATTACAGCCACTAATTTAATTACATATCACACAAAGCTATATTTCTGCTTCACTTTACATACCGTCTTGTTCTATGTCTACATCAATGCACTGTTATCATTTTTCTGATAATTTTTATAATAGTGATGAATTAGAACTGAAATTAAGTTTTGAATCATCTCCTACTAGTTATATAGAGATATTGCAGGAAATGAATAGTGATGAGAGTTTATGAATTGATAAAGAAACTGTGTAATCCTAAGTTCAAGGCATCTATTAGGATAGGTACAAATACAACAATAACAATTATAGTAGAACCATCCTCTTCAGAGATCATAAAATAAAATATCATAAGATCCATCAAATATAAGAAATGATAAAAATATTAAGATTGATGCTACTCTCTATCTCTGATATGAAAGTAGGGGTGCCAATGCTTAGGTTGATGATTATTATATTAGGTTTGCATTGTCTATCTAAATTTCATATAATGGACTTATTTGAGGAGTTTGATTTTTTCCCCTCTTGTTTAGAGCGGTTGTTTTGAGTATATTAATGTTAGACTTGCACTTCTTTTCTTGTTAGACATATGTTCCGCAAAAATCATAACTCAACTTATATCTTCTATTGTTTTGTCACCCTTCTCCTTTATGAATCCCATTTGCTTGCACTTGTAAGATGAGAAACCAGACGCTATGAAAGTAAGCCTTTCCGTCATTTAGCTGATCGATCATGTTGACAACTTTCAAGGATTTCTAAAACAATATGTACTTTTGATGTTTTTTTATCGTCGAATGCACTGCACTTCTTAAAAAGATATTGACAATATATAATTATTCGGCAAACAATTTGGTCACACTCATGCATCAGCAACTTTATTATATATATATATATATATGATGGGGCCAATAGATCTTGTGGGCTACAATAACAACATCTGAATTTAATCATCGGTGTTGGACTCGGCCAACTCTACTCATCCTCTACGGTGTTGGCGTTAGATTCGCCAGGCAGTCCGAATGCATGGTACAAAGGCCTCCAATATGCTTCCTGCCATTAATCTCAACTGCAGAACAGCCGGGATCAAGGAGGGATGGGACTGGCTCATAAGCATCGATATTGCTGGCTCCTTCCTGACACCCCCATGAGGAGTCTCCAGCATCGCGGAGGAGCAGAGCTGAGAGCCCATCGGCCTCGGTCCTCGGCCTCTTCCCTCGGTCATGAATAGTGCTCGGCCTCTTTCCCTCGACCATGAATAGTGCTCAGCCTCTCAATTCCCCCTCGATCATGAACAGTGCTCGGCCTCTTCCCCTCGGCCATGAACAGTGTTCGGCCAGCCTCTTCCCCTCGGCCATGAACAGTGCCATGCAAGTGTTCACCCACGCCTTCTCTGGAGCTCATCCAAGGGCATGAACAGTGTCATGCACGTACTTTATAGTCAATGCTCTACGAGGAACAGAGACGGCTTCAACTCCAAACTTCATCTTCTGCCTCAATGGCTACACTTTGGGGCCCACGTGCCTGACTTTATCGCCCATCACTGTCCGCACAAGGCAACGGAAGTGTGGCATGGGGGATACATCTGGCAAACGCCGTAACGATCAGCCACGCCCTGCAGTAGCATGTAACAGCTGTCCAAACTAAGCCACCCATATTTGACGGGACATGGCCTGCACTTCCAACATGCCATTAAGAAGCGAGCCCTGCCATTGCTGCCATCATCATAAATGTTCTGACAAGTGATTATGCCCTAAGTCTCACAGACTCAAGCATCAATAAAATGAATAAGAGGGACCCCCGATGAGGTAACTGATAACTCACTACACTCTAAAATGCTCATTCTTACTCACATAGAGCTCTAAGTCTCTCTCTCTTTCTCTTTCGAGCTTTCTCAAGCTCACAGCTATTGCCGAGAGCATTGACTTGAGCGTCGGAGGGTCCTAGCCGGAATCTCTGGTCCTCAGGACTTGTTTGCAAGCTCCTAAGCGCGAGGAGCTCGCCGAAGGATCTCGGGCTCGCTGGAGGAGGCGACCGAATGCTTGTGAGCACTCGAGGATGGTGATTTGGCATCAACAGATTGGAGCTCTAGGTAGGGGGAGAGAACAGAGCTCTGTGACACTAAGCTACAATCCCTCACTCCCTCTATGACAACAATGGTGGATAAAAAGATGGTGATGACAAGAACCTATGAAGCTTCTGCCAGTTATACTAGGGGACACCCTCAATGAGCTGAGCAATAGAGCCAACCGCTCCACTCCACCATTGCTACTAGCTCAGGCCACTCAAGCAAAATAGCATGCCATCCTCGTCCTGCAAATCCATACATTGACAACAGCTATCCAAAAGCTCTAGAAGTAATATCTCACGGCCACACAGCAGCCAGCAAGAGCTTCCGCTCCCTCTTTAGTTGCTGCTCAGGCCAGCCACCATCCATCCCGTAGGAGACCTCCCCAGCAAGAAGCTCACCGCCATCAAGCTCATCAGCATGAGCATCTTCAAGCTCAAAAGCAAGAGCTCACTGGCAAGAGCGCCACTGCTCGCCATCCAAACAGCCACCTCTCCTACGGATGATGATGTGGGGGAGGCCCAAGCAAGGGCGCCACACCTCCACTCCAATCAATTTGCTTCCTAAGGGGCAGACCACCAGTAGGCCGATGTATCCAAATCAACAGAAGGCGACAAATTCCTTTAAAGACACTTCATAATGACAGCCTCTTCCACTCGGACAGTCGTAATCCACAAGAGGCGTGCGACCCCGAGGCTATCTTCGTCCAACAGGAGCTGATCGGCACTCCTCCTCGGCCGCTTTTCTCCCTCCAAACCATCCGCATCAAGTGCCACATCATCATCATCACCTGGCACATCTTTCCGGTTGGGTTCCCTCTAAGAAGCAAGGTTTTGGCCTGGCTGTGCGGGGAGAGAATCGAGGACATGGTCCAAGTCCCATCCCAGAGGACTTAAATGAACAAGATTTAGCATATGAAGGGAAGGAAGCTTGGTGCCAGCAAAGGACAAAGAGAAGACGTTGAGTGGAGGGGTCATTATGGCCTTCCTTGTACTCGGATGTCAGAGCTCCATTAATTGCAGGTTCTCCTCCACTCTCGAATAGTCTTCTTTGCCTCCGTAAATACCCTGATCCAGCACCAGAAAAAGCTAAGGAAAGCTCTCTGTCCCGACTCCATGCCGCATATGCAAAGGCCAAAATGCTTTAAAAGCTAAGTACACTATACTGTGAGAAAAGATTCTTTTCATTAATACTTGAATACACTGCAGAAAGACCAACAGTAGCGTTGGCAACAAAGACCGACTCCAACGTCGGCATCAACTTAGCCTCAACGGCTTCATCACAGCCTTAACGACATCGTCAAAGTCTCAATGGCTTCATCCCAGCCTCGGCGGCTTCAACTCTGTCTCAGCAGACAAAGGCCAACTGATCAGCTATTTTCAGACTTCATGTCAAAGAAAAAGGCACCTGACGACTCTCAACTCTCAGGTCACCCTCCGGGGTTAAAAGGCACCTGACGACTCTCAACTCTCAGGTCTCAACTCTCAGGTCACCCTTCGAGGTTAAAAGGCACCTGACGACTCTCAACTCTCAGGTCATCCTTCGGGGTTCAAAAGGCACCTGAGCCTGGTCCAAGCACCCTTAGGTTACCCTCCAAGGTTAAAGGCTCCCGAGCATGGTCCCATCACAGTGACTCTCGGATCATCCTTCGGGGTTCAAAAGGCACCTGAGCCTAGTCCAAGCACCCTCAGGTCACCCTCCGAGGTTAAAGGCTCCCGAGCATGGTCCCATCATAGTGACTCTTGGGTCACCTTCGGTGTTCAAAAGGCACCTAAGTCTAGTCCACGCACCCTCAGGTCATCCTCTGGGGTTAAAAAGCACCTGACAACTTCAGAAACTTTTAGGTCACCCTTCGGGGTTAAAAGGTATCTGACGACTTCGGCAACTCTTGGGTCACCCTCCGGGGTTCAAAAGGCTTTTGACGACCTCAACCTTGCCTCAGCAGCTTTATCAGCCTCAGTGGCTGTATCTCTTTGCCTCCACGGCCTCATTACAATCTCAATGGTTTTATCTCAGCCCAAGCAGCCTTATATCTGCTTAGCGGTATTATTGCAGCCTCAGCGGCTCTATTTCTTTGCCTCCATGGCTCATTACAACCTCAACGGTTTCATCTCAGCCTCAACGGCCTTATATCTGCCCGAGCAGTATTATTGCAACCTCAACATCTTCATCTCAGCCTTAGCGATTTTAACACTGTCTCAGCGGCCAATGGATAACTGGGTAAACCTTTGTTTAAATTATACGCTTACAACAGATTGCTGGTCACTTTCAGCCATCCAAGAAGAAGCCCCAAAACAACTCACAGTTGGGAGAGGCCAATTCCCCAGCTCACAGTTGATGGGCACCCACCTTCAAACTTTATGTCAAAGTTAGTAGACCTAAAGTCAACTCATAGTTGGGAGAGGCCAACTTCCCAACTCACAGTTGACGGGCATCCACTTCCAGACTCTGCGTCGAAAGAGGATTGCTGGTTGCCCTCGGCTAGCCAACGACAATCAACTTACCTCCAACATTACTTAAAAGTTTTTGGGCAAGCAAATGCACAGCTTTGGAGAGCATGCAGATGTCAATGCAAGGTGGATAGAAAGTCAAAGCCAAAACTAATAAGAAAAGATAAGTGCAAAGATCAAGAATTCTACACTTTTGTCACTTGGCGGATGCAAGGCACGTGGTCGCACAAGCTCAGAAATGTGGAGGGAATCTGATGGGCCCAATAGACCCCATGGGCTATAACAACAACATCTGGACTCGATCATCGGTGTCAAACTCGGCCGACACTACTCATCCTCTTCGGTGTTGGCGTTAGATTCGCCAGGTAGTCCGGGTGCATGGTATAAAGGCCTCCAATCGGCATCCCTGCCTTTAATCTCAACTACGGAACAGCGGGATCAAGGAGGGATGGGACTGGCTCATAAGCCTCGATTTTGCTGGCTCCTTCCTGACACCCCACGAGGAGTCCCAGCATCGCGGAGGAGGAGAGCCGATAGCCCATCGGTCTCGGGCCTCAGCCTCTTCCCCCTCGGCCTCGGCCTCTTCCCTCGGCCATGAACAATACTCGGCCATGAACAGTGCTCGACCTCTTGCCCCTTATCCTCGGTCATGAACAGTGCTCGGCCTCTTCCCCTTGGCCATGAACAGTGCTCAACCTATTGCCCCTCAGCCTCGGCCATGAACAGTGCTCGGCCTCTTCCCCTTGGCCATGAACAGTGCTCAACCTCTTCCCCTCAGCCATGAACAATGCTCGATCATGAACAGTGCTCGGCCTCTTCCCCCTCGGCCATGAACAGTGCTCGACCTCTTCCCCTCAGTCATGAACAGTGCTCGGCCATGAACAGTGATCGGCCTCTTCCCCTCGGCCATGAATAGTGCCATACAAGTATTCACCCACGACCTTCTCTGGAGCTCATCCAAGGGCATGAACAGTGCCATGCACGTACTTTATAGTCAATGATTTACGAGGGATAGAGCCGGCTTCAACTTCAAACTTCATCTTCTGCCTCAGCGGCTACACTTTGGGGCCCACGTGCTTGACTTTATCGCCCATCACTGTCCGCACAAGGCAACGGAAGTGTGGCGTGGGGGACACATCTGGCAAACGCTGTAACGGTCGGCCATGCCCTGCAACAGCCTGCAACAGCTGTCCAAACCAAGCAGTACTTGCTAACTATGCAGCCACCCGCATTTGACGGGACATGGCATGCACTTCCGACATGCCACTAAGAAGCAAGCCCTGCCATTGCTGTCACCATCATAATGCTTTGACAAGTGATATGCCCCAAGTCTCACAGACTCCAAGCATCAATAAAATGGAAAAGAGGGACCCTTGATGAGATAACTGATAACTCACTACACTCTCAAATGCTCATTCTTGCTCATAGAGAGCTTTAAGCTCTCTCTTTCTCTTTTGAGCTTTTTCAAGCTCATGATTATTACTCAGAGCACTGACTTAAGCGTCAGAGGGTTCCCATCGGAATCTCCAGTCCCGGGACTTATTTGCAGGCTTCCAAGTGCGAGAAGCTCACCGAAGGATCTCGAGCTCGTTGGAGGAGGTGACCGGACGCTCGCGAACACTCGAGAATAATAATTTAGCATCAATATATATATATACACACACATCAACCGTATCTTTTCCTACCCTGTATCATACTTGAAACCTCTTGGCTGCCAAGGATTAGAAGCCGGGTGTCAAAATGGCACGTTGATCGTTGGTGCGCGCCACGTGATCGTTGGTGCGCACCACGTAATCCAAAAACTGCGTGCTCCGCCATACCGCAGCCCACGAGAAATTTGGGAGCCCAAAGATAAGGGGAATTTCTATTTGCTGCCCAAATTGCTCTTCACACCCTTCTTATTTTTTATTAAAAAAATTTCTAAATTACCCTTTCTCTCCTTTTCTTTTCACACCCATCTTCTCCCTCCCCCACCTAGCACCGCGTCTCCTCCCCTCATCCAGTACCGCGGCTCCTTGCCCATCTCCTCCCCTTCTAGCACTGCGGCCCTTAGCCCATCTCTTCCCTACTCCCCAGCATCGGCTAGCGCCTTCTCTCCAGGCGCTGGCTTCTCTTCGGCATCGTTCGGTTAAACAGGGTCAAATAGAGGGCCTTTGTTCGGTCCTATTTGGCCGAACAAAGGTCATTCTGTTCGGCTTGATAGGCCAGGCCTAATAGAGGCTCTTCGTTCGATCAAATAGAATCGAATGGAGGGCCTCCGTTTGGCCAAACAGGATCGAACAGAATGGCCTTTGTTCGACTAAGTAGGATCAAACAGAGGCCCTCTATTTAGTCCTGTTTGACCAAATGGTGCCGAAAGGGGAGCCAGCACCACAGAAGAGGGCGTTGATCGATGCTGGAGAGTAGGGAGGAGATGGGCCAGGGGTTACGGTGCTGAAAGCGGAGGAGATGGGTAAAGGGTCACGGTGCTGAATGAGGGGGAGGAGACGGGTGTGGAGAGAATTTAAATTTTTTTTTTATAAAAATTAAGAAGGGCGTGGTGAGCAATTTGGGCGGTGCACATAGAAATCGGACGCGTACGGTTTCCCTTGGGAACTAGACCGGCAAAGACTCGTTTTAACAATCCCGGGGACGGTTCCGGCGGTCGAGACTCGAGATCCTATATATTTAGGTCCTTCAGCGAATTGGGAACCGGGGCCGCTTTCTTCTACGGTTCTCGACTGGCTCCATGGCGATGAGTTGTGAGAGCCTATTCGAGTCCTCGCCGGAAACGGAGAGATTTCTCTGCGAGAGGCTTCTCGATCGGAGCCAGCCCATCTCCGAGCGGTTTAGGGCTCTGTTCTCCCTTCGTAATCTCCGGGGGCCTGGCCCCCGGGAGGCTCTCATTCGCGGTATGCTTCGATCTGGATCGCGTTATTGATTGATTTCTACTTCGCTTTGTGCTGTTGCAATTGTTACTATTCTTTGAAAATATCATCCTCGATCTTTTTTTAATTTTTTTAGGAATTTGATCAGAGCTGTAATCCTAATACCCTTGTCGAAGTCTTTGTTTTGACGGGATTTCTTATCATTGGATTGCATTCCCTGATCAAAAGCTAAAACCTGATAGTCCTAAAAGACGTTCTTTTTTTTTAAGGAAAAAAAAAAAAAAAACTAGTGGAGTCCGTGCAATAATATAACGCCAGAATGGGGAACCCTAAAAAACCCTATACGGTGTCTAAACGTCGACTTTATCGGTTTTTGTTTTAATCGTTGGATTGCATGCCTAGTGCCCGAGCTTTGTTGCTTATGTGCTGTATCACATGGATGCTTTGTGGCATGTTTTATGTTTTATTGTTTATCCTGAATAATTGAGCTGATTGAACCCGGTGGTGTTCTGGACTAAGAAACTAAGATGGATGAACTAAAAATAATTTAGATCAGGAGATAGGAAGATGCCATGTTTTATTCAGTTTAAGCACAACAATTCAGGTCAATGGCAACATATACCTCTTTATGCATATGTTTTACACTACCTATATGATTACATTGTTGTTTAAGTAATCTTCCAAAGTGCGTCCTTCATGATGGTGATATGCCAGATTTTCCCCATATAACTTTTTATTCAATGTCTTTCATGTTTTATTTCCTGTGTTGCTTTCAGCTACAAGGGATTCTTCAAATTTGCTTGCACATGAGGCAGCGTTTGCGCTAGGTCAAATGCAGGATAATGAAGCTGTTCCTGCTTTAGAGGCATCTCTCAGAGATCTTTCATTACATCCAATTGTTCGTCACGAGGTATATATATTTTTTTCAACATTATTAATTTAGGATTAACTTATTGCTGTTTCTTTTGTTTTGTTCATGACTATGATCATGTATACCAGGCAGCAGAAGCTCTTGGAGCAATTGGTTTAGAGGACGTAATTCCCCTGTTGGAAGAGAGTTTAACAAATGATCCTGCTCAGGAGGTGCAGGAAACATGTGAACTAGCTCTTAGACGTATAAGAGAACAAAAGAACATTAGCAGTGGTGATGGAGCATCTATAAAAGTTTCACCTTTCCTGTCAGTTGATCCAGCCATGCCTGCTTCCCTTAATTCTTCAGTAGATCAACTAAGGTACACTTTTATTAGATGAGTACTTAAAAACTTCTTAGTGTGCATGTAGATAGCTTATTGATTAATTTTGATCCTCTTGTTCAAGGCAAGTTCTCCTGAATGAAGAAGAGAGCATGTATGAGCGGTATGCAGCTCTCTTTGCACTTAGGAATGCTGGTGAAGATGCTGCTGTCAGTGCTATAATTGCATCATTAGATGCTAGAAGTGCTCTCCTGCGACATGAGGTCTGACAACTCTCACCTAAACACGATATTCTTTATTATGGTTCATATGATTAAGGACATGAATAATATGTATTATTATCTTCTGATATTTAAGGTTAGGTCGGTTCGCCTGTCACTAATAACTTACTATAAATGGTTTCTGTACATATGGCATTTGGTATAAAATGTTATGAACTGGACTTTGTGATCCTCAATTAAACATTGGACATTTCATAGGTTGCAGAATCTGTTTTGCAATTAATTTTGATTTTTGGAATAAAAGTTTTGCCTATAAATTTGTGGTGGCCTATGGAATTTGCTATGGGCCTTAAAAGCTTGAAACTTATACTTACTCTTGTCTAGATGGAGTTATAGAAGAGGGTGGAGGGTCATTAGATATGTGAAAAAACATTCATTTATGCAGTTAGATGGGATCAATTAATTTATTTAGTAATTGGTAATTGATTGATCAGAAAATAGAGACTGTAATATTGGCATTTTTGTTACAAAGATGACTGTTCTTGGCATTTTATTTTTCTAATTATGGGAAAGTATATTTTTCAAGAAATTATAGGTACTCAACTCATCTAAGTCTTTTCTCAACTACATGGGGTCGGCTACATGAATCTGCTTCTTCTACTTTGCTCTATTTAGGACTAAGTCCGCACTCAAATTACAAATAGTTATATCTTTTTAATTATTTCTGTCCATATTAGTTTAGGTTTACCTCTACCTCTATCATTACCATGAACTGTTAAAAGATCACTCTTTCTAACTAAGCATCTAAAAGTCTTCGTTGTATATGTCTAAACCACCGTAATCAGATTCATGTTTTAGGGGATCTGACGGAGTTTTACGCTGGCAGTCAGCTACTTAATGCAACCCTCCTTTACTCGAGCTTGGGACTGGCCTTGGCGGAGTTATTGGTACTATACTATATTATGCAATTCATAGAGTTATTGGTGCTCAATGTGTGTAATGCAAACTTAATTGTTTTGATACTCAATGTGTGTGTTACTTTTCCAAGGTCCCTTCCTTCTGTTGATAGTAAATAATGGGGTCGTGAAGCAGCCAGTGGTTGCCTTGTAATATCTGCTCAATTAAGCTAAAAGATTTAGAGAGGTTTTGGTAGTGCTGTATAGCCTTTAGAATTGTTAAACTTATTATAGGATTTATGAGTTTTATGAGTTTTTTTTTTTTTAATGTACTTGCTAGTCACTATCTAGACAATGCATATATTGTTTTCATTTTTCAGTCTTATAATTCTCTGCCTACTGGGAATTGATATTCTGCAGATGCTTTCTGTCTTACATAGCCTGTAGCTCTAATAACATCCAAAATGTTGCAGAAACCGATATACTGGGCTCCTCTGTTTGATAGACCCCATGTTACTGTCACCTGACTTCGTGATCTTCATTTCTGTTAATGCTAGTATTGTTCCATGTGCTTTCTTGAACTTACAGACTGTCATCTATGAGGGAGTTGCTTTTATCTTAATATAAACTAAGTGGTCCTTTATCGTTCTAACACATAATTATCTATCTAATTTTCTCCTTCGGAATTGCATATATGCAGTTTTGCATGATGAACCTACCTTCTGTTATATTGTGTGGTATTCTTGCTGCCTTATCTTGGTCTTGGAAGTGAATGCTTATTTTCATTTTAACTTATTGTGCAGGTCGCTTATGTGTTAGGTCAATTGCAAAATAAAGCTGCTTCTGCTGCACTTTATGAGGTCCTCAGAAATGTGAATGAGCATCCAATGGTTAGACATGAAGCTGCTGAAGCCCTTGGATCTATTGCAGGTACTTCAAGATCGACTGTATGATCTGATTTTGGTATTACAATATCAACAAAACTTTAATCCCAAACTAGTTAGGGTTGGCTACATGAATCCTTTTTCATCTGATTTTAGGATTATGGTTCCAATTTATTATATCATGAACTTGTATTTTAACATATATTATTCGCTGAGAGGATGTTTTAACCTACTGAAATAATTTTATTTGGTTTGTCATATGGCAAATTCACTTGAGAGACTGACATTAAATGGTCAAACTGATTGATTTTTGTGTGTAACAAACACGGTTCCTGTTTGGAACCTTGAGGTCTCATCACATTGTGCACCCACCTAGTAGGTTTATTGTTCAATGACCTTCAGACTGATAATCGTCATGATTCTATATTGAGAACTGGTGTTGGCATCCTCTTGTTTCAATTGCTTTGCAACTCTAGTTTTACTAAAGTCATTGTCCTCCACTTTTTTTTTATCTTTTTTGAATGATCAAGTTCTCATGATGTCTTATTTCTTCCAATAAAAGTATAATGATATCTAGCTATATTCTCTTTGATTTTTTGGGTCCATGGCTTTGATGTTTTCAAATATGCTTGCTGCCTTACTTTTTGTCATGTTTTAGATAGTGAAAGCGTGGCACTTCTAAAGGAATTCACAATGGACCCTGAACCGATAGTTTCCCAGAGCTGTGAAGTTGCCCTTAGCATGCTTGAATATGAAAGTTCTGGCAAATCCTTTGAGGTAAGGGTGCCTGAATGCAAAGCTTTTGTGTGACATTACATCGATAAAAGTTTCTGACCTCCATGTCCTCTCCATGCAGTTTCTTTTCTTGCAGACTCCTCAAGTGCAGTAGTCTCTAGTCGATGATTTTGCTTCTGAATTTGTCTGTCACACATAAGAAGATTACTTTTGTAACTCAAGAGACCAGCATTAGTACATCAGGGCCTCCAAGCGAAACATTCAAGTGCAGATCGGCTCAATATTTGTTTGTGTTTGTGCACTAGTTTGCACTTCAAATGTACGATAACCAACCTACAAGTCAGTGTGGTACATTGTCAAAAGATGAATTGATGAGACTGCTTCTCAACACTTTAGTTTATGTAACAAGTCCTTTTAATTTTCGTTTTCTTTTGATCGTTAATATTAGGTTGATGCATACCCAGATGTTGGAGGGATCCCTCTTTTTAAGCGATCCGGTATCGATGCTTGTATCACAAACACATCCAGTTCTAACTTGTGCTCACACCGGGATTAATTGCCACAAACTTGGTGATTGTCTGTAACACAATTTTTATCTCCGAGTGTGTTGCATTAGTGTGTGCATATGCCTATGTTACGTAGTGTTTATGGAGTTATCTGGGTGGGTTCTTACCACAAGTCCCTTGTTTAAGGAAGTTTGTGCTTTGAATTCTTCCATGCTATGATCCCTTGACCCTTGGCAAGTATGGTGTAATGTGGTCGTTGGTGCAGGTGCTCTGGTATCTAGTTGAAGGTGGAGGAGCAAATAGAAAAGGCTGGCTTGTTTTTAAATGTCATTTAGCTTAGGGAAGTAGATTTTAGCTGGCGAGATCGGATATACCTTGGATTTGGGATGGTAGACAAGCACAGAGCTCTATAATCTGGTCTGCGGGGAAGTAAACCGGCTGGCTTTTTCTGGCTTTTGTTTCAAGATCAAAATGTACTAGTCATGTTTTAACTAGAATAGAATTTTCATTTTTTGCTACCATCTTTGCCAACATTAATCATTTTATCCTATCCATCAATATGCTAGGATGTCAAAACAAATTGTACATTCAGTAGAAAGGGCAAATTTTTGGCATTCCATTTAATTCTCGTTGAGGTCACAATCAAATGTGGATGATAAAAATTCGCAGTTCTTTTCCACATCAGACTTTGAGATTTGAGTTAGGCAGCGCCTGTGTGCAACGTCTAAAGCCCGCCCTAATTTCCGGTCCCACCAAAACAGGGAGTAAGCGAAACCCGGTTCCTGATGCGTGGTGATGGGAAGCTCCGTTCCCGCCATCCCCACCCCGGCTTCCAAGCATTTGAATTCGCTGTTCCCCTTCTGCCTCTCTCTCCGCCTCCTACGGCAGCTCCACGCTCGGATCCTCGGCCATGGCCTCCACTTCTCCGCCTTCTTCGGTTCCCGCCTCGCCCACGCCTACTTCGCCGCCGGCTCCCCGCGGGACGCCCGCCGGGCATTCGACCAAATCCTCGCCAAAAACCCCCACTCCTGGAACACCATGCTCTCTGGCTACTCCAAAACCCACAAGCTCTCCGAAGTACTGCAGCTCTACAAGCTCTCTCGCGCCGACAGCAGCAACCCGGATAGTTTCCGTCTGGCCTTTGCTGTCCGGGCTTGCACTGGACTATCCCTTCTCGAACTGGGGAAGTCGATTCACTTGGAAGCCATACGATCAGGTTTGGAGACGGATGAATTCGTCTCCCCTCCTCTCATCGATATGTACCTCGAATTCGGTTCTTTGGAAGACGCCGAGAAAGTCTTTGATCGACTTCCTGTCGGGATCTCCCCTGTTTGGGGTCTCATGATGAAAGGGTACTTGAGGGAGTCCATGGAAGCTCAGGTCTTTGGTTTATTTGATAGGATGAAAGAGTTGGGAATCGGATTAGACTCTTTTTCGGCAGTCTGTTTGGCTCGGGCTTGCGGAAATGTTGGCGCTGCTAAAGAAGGACGAGTGATTCATGGTTTCTGCATAAAAAAGAACCTTTTGGTTTCTAATATCTATTTGCAGACCTCACTTGTGGATATGTATGGGAAGAGTGGTTTCATAGATTTTGCACAGAGATTGTTTGATGAAATGCCTTGCAAGGATGTTGTGTCTTGGACCTCGGTGGTTGCTGGTCTGGCTCAATGTGGGAGAGCATATGAGTCACTGTTGGTTTTTCGAGACATGTTGGGAAATTCAGTAGTGCCGAATCAGGTCACTCTTGCCTGTGTTCTTTTGGCTTGCTCGCACTTGGGAGCCTTGCAGCAAGGAAAGAGTGTCCATGCATACATGTTTAGAAATGAGGTTGAATTGGATGTTGTGACCAACACAGCTCTCCTCGACATGTATGCCAAATGTGGATCCGTGTGCTTGGCATACAAGGTGTTTAATGCAATGCCCGAAAGGAATGTCTTTTCTTGGAGTGCAATGATTGGAGGGTTTGGCATGCATGGAATGTGCAAGAAAGCGCTTGCTCTTTTTGATCAAATGCTGTCTGAGAGTCTTGTTCCCAACTCTGTAACATTTGTCTCAGTGCTATCTGCATGTAGCCATTCAGGTAAAGTTCAAGAAGGGCAGTTCTACTTCAAGTCCATGAGCAAGGACTATAAGATTACTCCAAAGAATGAGCATTATTCATGTATGGTTGATCTCCTAGGACGAGCAGGGTTCATTGAGGAAGCTGAATCATTGGTCAAGGAAATGCCTCAAGAGCCTAGTGCTAGTGTGTGGGGAGCTCTATTGGGTGCATGTAGAATTCATAAAAGGGTGGAATTAGCTGAGCAAGTGGCTAACAAGCTCTTTTTTTGGAACCTGATCAGCCAGGTGCATATGTATTGCTTTCAAATATCTATGCTGCAGCTGAGATGTGGGATATGGTCAGGAAGACAAGGGAAATGATGAATGAGAGTGGACTACAGAAAACAGTTGGTTTCAGCACAATTGAAGTTGATAAAAGGGTTTACATATTTAATGTTATGGATGAAAGGGACCACTGGTGTACAAGGATTATGGAGCTTTGGCATGTGCTAAGTAATAAAATGAAAGAACTAGGTTATGTACCAGATTTATTTTTTACACTTCATGATGTGGATATCGAGGCAAAGGAGGAGATGCTTTGTGGTCATAGCGAAAAGATGGCCATAGCTTTTGGGCTTCTGGAAACTAAAGATGGGACTCCATTGAGGATAACAAAAAACTTGAGAATTTGTGGAGATTGCCACACTGCAATTAAGTTTGTGTCTTTGATTACAAAGAGGGAGATAATAATGAGAGATTCAAAGAGATTTCATCATGTTAGAGATGGTGTCTGCTCTTGCGGTGACTATTGGTGATAAATTTCTCACCTCTTGTACTTATACAATTTCTATTTAACAAAATGAGATGACTTCATTTTTCTACACATGGGGGCAAGGCTATATGCATCCAGCCCTTTGCAAGCCCTAAGTGATGGAAGCCTTGTGCACTAGGCCGCCTTTTATACTTTCCTGTTTTGTAATGCACCTAGAGCTTGAAAGAATCGGTTTGCTAATTGTCAGCTACTTTGTGTTTATTGATAATAGGCAAATTAAGTTTTTGATCATCAGAAACTGGATATACTTAAGCAAAAGCAGTGTCAAAGTGTCAAAACTTTAAACAAATTGTGTAATCCGCCTTTTTGCTCCTAAATAAGTATCAAATTTCAATGATCATGATTCTTAATAACAATTTCCATTTATTAGTTTGGCTTTGATGATTAGCTTGGTTGGAGGAAGGAAGAAACAAGAAACATGATATTGTTTATCCCCTTAAAACAGTCCTTCTGTAGTTCCATTTCAAACTTTGTACTCAACAATAAATATTCACCAAATGTATTAGGTGCATGTCAAGTTGAACTAATATGGTGCTTCCTGTTTCTAATTTTTCTTCTTCCTATTGTATTTTCTTGTAGCTCCTTGAGTCTTTTCTTGATTCATTTTTGGAGACAGTGACGCCTTCACCTCACTTCAACTGGATTTCTTCATATTAACATGATATCAGTAATCTTCAGAAGCTCAGCATCAAGTACACCACATTTTCTCACCATACCTGTATGCCACAATCATAATTATCTATTTTTCAGTTTGAATTGTTCAAGTATTCGATATATGCCTATCTCTGTTTTCACTTTTCTTTTAGAAACATCACAGAAATGCTCTTGGATCAGATGCTTAGAACTGTTCTATTAGGTAGGTGCTCAGGCTGGTTATACCTTATGTCAGCCATAAACTGTTAGATCTTTCAGCACACAGGATAGAGTTTTCTAGAGAATAATAGTTGACCCAAATTTTTATGAGGTGGATGCAATCCTTAGGTTTGCTAAACTGTGTGAGCTCATAGGATGTCCACCATCAGGCTAGCATAATTCCTGAGCCTTATAAGGCAGCTGTGCAATGGTCTGATAATGAAACTCTTCCAAATAGAGATTTCCTATACAAAACGTTAACTTGGTATAGGACTGACAGTCTCCTCCCCAATAAAATAACTGGAAAAACCAAAACATCAGTCAGCAACCGAAGGGATGATCGGTGGCAGGTCATGGTAACCCAACCCGGAAAGAAAGCACCGCCCGCATCAGACAGTCCCCAAGTGCGGCGTTCGGCGGAAAATGCATAGTTTATTTGAGCTCACTCGATCAAACCTCTTTAAAATACTATTCCAACCCAATCCTTAAGGCCAATATTAAATCGACTCTACCTCCAAAATATTTGAAAGAAGGCACCCCATTTTCCAAGCTCCATCAATACACTGTTCGCTTAAAACCCTACATCCATACCTTCCATGTCTCCCACCCCAAACCAGTTCTATAAAATTCTATTCCCTATTCTCTTCACACCCCCAAAGCCCAACACCCCTCCTTTCACCCCTTACCATTTGCACACCAACCCAACTTTCTGTGTCATCTTGAGAGGTTCTATTCCATAATCTCTTGGCATGGCCTCTGGAACTGGCTCCCCCTGCGGTGCATGCAAGTTCCTTCGTCGGAAGTGTGCATCAGACTGCATCTTTGCTCCATATTTCAACACTGACCAGGGGCCGGCCCGGTTTGCAGCAATCCACAAGATATTCGGTGCCAGCAATGTGTCCAAGCTCTTACTGCATGTACCTCTCCCTGACCGCTGCGAGGCTGTTGTTTCCATCGCCTACGAAGCCCAGGCCAGGATCAGAGACCCTGTCTACGGTTGCGTTGCTCACATCTTTGCTCTCCAACAGCAGGTGTTCTTTGTTCTCACTGTTGTCCATGTCTTTCCTTCTGTCTATAGCGAACTTGATCTGGATGTTTTATATGAGTTCATACATGGAAGGAAGAAATGGCGTTTCATTCTAGAACTTTTGGAGCAAATTTAATTTCCTCCCAGGTCTCTTCTCTCTAATTGCTTAAGATAGGCATGTTGCATATCATGCCACTCTGAGGGCTTTGAACAAAGCATCAAGACCATTAAAAAGTCTGGAATGTGTTACAAGGGTTAAATAAGATTGGTTTGCTTTAGCATATGAATTATCTTTTTTTTTTCATGCCGAAAATTGACAGGTAGCAATCTTGCAAGCACAGTTAATGCAAGTGAAAGCACAGTTGACCCATAGAATTGCAGGGTCACAATCATCAGGTGACCAATGGCAAGGGAACATCGCCAATCCACTTCTCCAATCATCCTCAAATAGGCAGTCCATGTATCCCAAGAGGTCTCTTGATTGCATGGATTATTGTTCAGATGGACTGGCAACGCAAGGGATGGGCTCCAAGGATGATCTCCCTAACCAGCATTGCACCAAGAGGAGGGCGCCACACTGTGAGTTGGGGGAGCTTCAAGCTTTGGCTCTGAGGATGATGGGGAGCTGATCCTCTTTCACATGATATGATATGAAATGCTTACTGCTTGATGTACATAAATATTAAGGAATATAGGGAGGTTTGAATGAAGAATTTGATGTTACTGTTTAGATAGCTGCCAACCTACAAAGCTCCTTGTTCTCGACTTTCCAAGTAAGGATAGGTTTGCCTCCAATAATGTCTCTTTGGATATGGCTCGACTGAAATGGGTCTTCGTTGTTGTTGGGTGCTGGGTATATTTCCCCATTTTTATTTGATGAATGCTAATGGAATCAGGGTGTTGACCATTATTTGGCATGCCTTCTAGGATCTAGCCAAGTTAAATGTTCTATTGGAAGTGGCAATTTAACAACAGCAAATTTGAAAAACTTAGACGTTTCTATTCTGTTGTGGCACTATAAAAGATCATGGTATATAAGAAATTATTCTAAAAGAAGGCATGAAGCTCCAATATTTTGAGTTCTTGCATTCTAAGTTGGGTAGTGAGTCTTTATTTTCTTGTTCTTCTTCTTCTTCTTATTATTATTTAACAACCCAGGGCTTTCAAGCATCCAAGGCCCTGATTATGTCTGTTTAATGGGGGTAAAAGGGCTATACCGTGGCATAAGCCAAAGTTTATTTATTCTAGAAGCACAGATTTACCAAACTATGTTTATAATCATTTTAACTTGCAGGATAATGGCCCTATCATGCGCCCCATGAATATATACATAAATTCAGCATTATGTACATAAACGAACATGATCTTAGTCAAAGCATGTGTCTGAGGTTTTAGATCTTGACCAGACATTCTATAAGATATCGAGATAGGTTGTCATTCCAAGTATCAAAATAGAACCGTTCTATCATCGTTCCACTATCTTAATTGATGTATCTTAAAACACCACCTATTTCAAATGTTCGGACAGAATGAAATGCTAGTACGAAAAAATTAAAACGATCTCATCATAACTCATGAGATTTAAAACTTTATAAGTAACTATATTTTAGTAGTCGAATGCCAGGCTCCTCTTTTTTCTAGAGTCTAAGACCTTGCCAATCTCATGAAAGATCTTCTATTGCGAGGCTGATGTAATTAAAGAAAGACATGATCGGATCAATGTGAAGGGGCTTATGTGAAGAGGGGCAGAAGACTGCGTGTCTCCTGATTTACATGAAGTTAGAGAACTACTCGGCACCCTGAAGCCCCACAACAATTAAACACATGATAGATTAGCTCTGAACACCATCTAGTTTTATTAAGGAGATAAGAGCATGGGAAGTGTGTGCACGTAACCGCAGGACAATCTTATAGTCAAGGCAGTGGAATTGGATCCAATGCAGATGTCTTAAAATAATATTTAAAACTTCCACAGGTATCCACCGTCACATGTACTAATTAGAAAGGCTATGGGCACCTTGGCCAGATGTGGTATGGTGTAGCTATCACAACAAATTAATACTCCCAGATTCTACATTATGTGTAAAGCAACATTTGTTTCACAGCAATCATCTTATAAGATGGTTTGGTTTGTTTAGAATGAAATTTAAGCATGGACATCTATGAAATTTTGGATTATATTATCATATCTCTCACCTTCTATTCTATAGGTTCCTATGCTTGAAGCCATTGGACTTTAGTACTGGTTGCAAGCTCCATGTTAGAAGATATGCAACCTAGGACCAGTGCCTATATATGGTGGTCCTCCAATAGGCCTTACGTGCATTGGTGAGAAAGAGGTAGAGCATGTGAGGAAGCATAAAAAATTGAGTTGCTTGATTTTTTCAAGAATAGTGATATGGAAGGAAGAATCAAATAGAGATATGGATTACATTATCAATGTTCCGATGTAACATAATAAATAAGGCACATGCAATTGCACGTTATATCTGAAGTTATGGACTTTGTTCTTTGGTCCTCCATTTATTGATCGAAGAAGAAAGTCCATCACCCTAGGATACATAGGTTCTCACTTCCAAATTTATGGCCTTTAATATTCCTTTGGTTTCTTAATGAAGGTCTTCAAGATAAATATATGCTAGGGTTACTTCTTTCTAAGGTGCTTGGTTGTTAAAAAATTAAATATGAATGCCTTTGCGGAGACTTCAGCCTCATTTGCAGAATAAGATAGTGATTCTTGAGAATTGATTTATGGAGAATTGATAGTTCGCAAAATAAAATTTTAGAATAATTTTTTCTTATGTGCGTGCATGTTTGATTGATTTAAAAAAAAAAAGTTTGAGAAATAGTTTTTTCTTATGCCAATCATATTTGGTTAGCCATCTTATTTTTTAGAAAATGAATGGTAATTTTTATATTTATCTTGGAATAATAAATTAAGCATCTCAAGATCAAGTAAGAGGAGGATACAGAGCAGCGATTAAGATTGAGGTAGACAAAGCGATGAAAAAGGATAACTGCTCATGAAGAATAAAAAATGTAGAAGAAAAACATCCTAACTAAATTACCAAGCCGTGGAAAACTCTCTTTTCTATCTTAAATTATGATTACAAGGGAATCTATATTCCTGTTGATCTTAACTGAAGTCTTTAACCAAACGAGGGGAGGATGGCTGCAGTTTTCTAAGAAAGGCACTTTCCTATGTGAATGGAGTGCTTACTAAATGGGACCTTTAAATCAACATCTAAGAGAGAAAACTAGTACCAACTTTGAAGCCTATATATCTTCTTCTCAACCTAGCTACTATGTCAAATATGATTTGAAAAATGGGTGACTGTAAACTTAGTTATATGCTAGTTTGAATTGGACGTCCAGGCTTAGCATCTGAAGAACTTTAGATTTGCTTGACTCGGGTCTGACCCATTTCTAATCTTATTCTTCAATGCACAGCATATACATCCATAGGATCCTAAACATCATCAAGTATAAAATATGAATTAACATCCTTTGCATCTCTACAAAGCACATCCACAAATCAGTCAAAAACATAGCAACAAAAGCTTAAACTTAAATTTGAGATCTTGTCAGCAGAAACAAAACCAGACCTCTAGCAAATGGAGAAGGCGCCAGTTAAGCTAAGCCACGGTATATTTAGCTCATAATAATCTTAAAACTTTTAGATTTTAGATATTTTATAGCAACTAAATTATATATGGTGTGTTCATTGCATTGATACCTTCTGGACCACAGTGGTTCCTTGCGCCCATGGTTGACCAATGCACCTCGGAATGTGGTGTTCAAAGTGTAATACCATCGAATGGGTCAACAATGCTCAAGGAAAGTAAGGTCATCACACTGTTCACCAATCAAGAGACCTATGCCAAACTTAATTATTCTTAGGCTTATTTACTTCTTTATTTCTTTCTTTATTTTTTATTGAGGATTTAGGACCATGTGGAAACCATACTTTTTCATCCATCATCATTGCTGTTGGGGATCGACAAAAGAAGAGCCTAGTGGAAAAAGTAAGCGAGACCAATAAAGGTGACGAAGGAACACAATCTTTCTGAAAAACAAAACAAAGGTGGCCAAAGAAACAAGCTTGAGTGAACGTGAGAAGTAATTAAAGGCAGTCAAGGTGGGTCTAAGTTAATCAGCACAATATATTATTGAAAACTAGAAAACTTGAAAACTAAAAAAAAGAAAGAGCAATAAACATAGAAAAAAAAATTATTCTTCTTGCTAGATTGCAGTTTTTATCCCTCAATTACAGATCTGTAATATTGTAATGCTGAGTTGAAGATTCAAACATTTTTTTCCTCAACCCTGTTGGATCCTAGTATTATTTTTGTTTTCTCCTCCTTTTTAAGGAGGAGCCAATGGGTAAGAAAGAAGAGGGTAAGAAAAAACAAAATCACATAAAACAAATGAGCTCCTTGGACGATCTTGTTCAAAACCCATGATTAATAATTCTATGCTTTCTTATATTCAGTTCTTGCTCCCCCTCCAAAGGAGAGAACAAGAGAAGTGGATTAGTCAAATATGTGCCATCATCATGTTATATATGGCTAAAAAAATTAATAAAAAACTGCAAGATGTATGAAAATTGTAATTATTCATGCTTGCTCTTGGTACACAACACAATCAACATTAGTTTATGATAATATATTCATGTCCACAGCCTCTCATTATTTTTCCCCCTATGACCAATAATAACATATGATAAGACAACCGAATTTTGTTTAAGAAAAGGAAACAGTAGATAAAGATTACAATTATTCATCCTTGGTGCACTGCACATAACCAGCACTGGTGTGTGATATTATTATTCAAGTTTCTTGCCATCCACTTTTTTCTTTAACTAATAACATATGATATGCAAGAGGGGAGGAGATTAAAGGCGACAGAGACATCAAAGAAATTTGTCCAGAAAAAAAATAAAAAATTCTCCTGAAGTTGCATATCAGTTTTGTGAAAATTGTCCACGTATGAATTATTAGATGATTCCATCTTCTTGATATTTGTTGGGCGTAGTAAAATATTAGAGAACTCCAAACGGTGGGTTCGTTCAAAAGTCGGAAAGCAAGTCGCCGTCTTCTTGACAGCTGAAAGCACTTCGAGTGCTTTCATTTCTTTCCTTTTTTTTGTTTTTTTTGGTTAAGTTGAAGGCCGAAAGCCGAGAGTGTTCTTGTGCCTGTTGGAAAGATCTCAGCCGTTGGATGAGGTTGGCTTCAGATGAAGTAATGGCTGCCGTTTCTTCAAGCGCGGCAACGCACAGGCTTCACTTTGTTTTACTTTTGCTTGAGGACAATAATGGCAGACGTGAGTCACGTGACTGCATAAAAAAAAAATATTTATTTTTAAAAGTTATAGTACAATTTTTATAAAAAAATCATTATAAGAACCCTTGGCCACCAATTGCACAGTTGATTACTACTCTTTACCATCTCCTTGATTAGAAGTTTCCAAAGAATTTTCTTTTAACATTTAAAAATATATATAAAGACAAAGCTTAGATAGAGTGCAACATTCACGTGCCCTTCGATCACCTCCCTCTCTCTTTCATTTATCTCTTTCTCTCTTCATTTGATGTTAAGATAGAGACTAAAATATTATTTAAAAATTAAAAAAATAAAATCATTACATACATAAGTAAAGAAAAGATTTATTGTATCGAAAGATGATGCTGCAAGCACGCATCAAACGCGAGATTAATCATACGTGCATACAGCTACGCATGCCGAAGCTTAATGAATCTTATCATTCATCGCATACGTGATGTTCGTGCGTTTAGTGCACGCTTGCAGCACTACCCTTCGGTGCAACAAATTTTTTTTCCATAAGTAATCTATTATATCTAAATTCTATCAAATATAAAATATCAATAGAAGATGCAACAATACTCTTCTATTCAAATCTTATCTGATATTTTAATACGTTTTAGTACTTCATACAAGGAGGCTATCAAAATAAATATATTATTTTTATTTTCATTTTTTTTGTTCCATAGCTGATGTACAACAACTGATCATTGCAACTGTAATTTGTTCTACAAACTTTAGAGGCCAATATCTATCAACCCGGTATATATATATATATATATATATTAGAAGAAAGGGTTATTTAAAATTATATATAATTATATCCAATGCATTAGCCATTGGATTATATCTATAAAGAATATAAATGCCCACATTCAAAGAATTAAAAATTATTGTTTTAAAATGATTTTCATTTGGGAAAATTTTATTAAAATTTATTTATTAGGTTCATATCAATAATATAAGTTTAGAAGATTTGGCCATTTCAGTCAAACAAGTTTCTTTGTGTAGTTATGGCATCTAAATTTGATAAAAGGTGCAATAATATTTTTTATTATTTTTTAACCAAAAAGAGGTTAAGTCAATCAAATTTTATTGAAAAAAGAAGATAAAAATGAATTAAAAATTGGAGAAATGCCCACATTCAAAGAATTAAAAATTATTATTTTAAAATGCTTTTCATTTAAGAAAATTTTATTAAAATTTATTTATTAGGTTCATATCAACAATATTAAGTTTAGAAGATTTAGCCATTTCAGCCAAACAAGTTTCTTTGTGTAGTTATGGCATCTAAATTTGATAAAAGGTGCAATAATATTTTTTATTATTTTTTAACCAAAAAGAGGTTAAGTCAATTAATTTTATTGAAAAAAGAAGGATAAAAATGAAACTTTTGTAGAGATAAAAATAGTAAAAGAGTTAGAAATTACATGCTTAAGAAAAATATAAAAAAGATCTCATAGATAGATCAAATGTAGACAAGTTTTCATTAAGGTGATTCGCTCTCACTTGAACTATATATCTTGGTTACAAATGTACTTACAAAGTCATTGCAAGGGAGAGAATATGTTGACTTTACCGGATGTATTAATGGTATTTCCTACTTTTGTGATGTTATAAGTTTTCACCCTTTCTTTTTTGTGTGATGAAAGAGAAAAACTTTGCAGTAGTGAAACCTCAGCTCTTTGCTTTCAAAAATATATCGAGCTTTAAGATTAATTTTTTAAAAAAAACTTAATAATTTGTTTAAATATAAAAGAGAAGATTGTTTTATCCTTCGCCACCTTCTTAATTGCAAAAAGACAGTTTCCTATCCGCATATTTGGGGGGCTTCAGGAGTTAACAATCACTTATTTATAAGATGTTCCTTCTCTTGCCCTATTTTAAAGTCTATAGTCAGATGCCTTGGTTGGGGTATGTACTGTTTAGCACATTAAAGCTCTGAACAAATCGAAGGAAAATAATGAGGAGAAGAGAGTGAAAAAATTGAGATCAACTAAAAAAATCAAAATTTTTCTTGAAAAAAGGCATTAGTCTGATTCTTTATAAGATTATTGCCATCTTTTCTCCTTCCTTGAAAACTTTAGTAGTTTACTCTCCTCCCCCCCGTCCCACCCTCATCTACCTTGTAATATTTGATTTTAATAATATTTTGATAAAGCATGTCGGGGGGAAGCCCTCGATCTTCCATCATTATTCCTGAAAAAAAAAAAAAAAAAAGGGAACGGAAACAAAACACAGCCAAAACTAAAAACAATAGTGGCTACTTTAACCGACATCCAAAGCACAGAGAAACCCAACAACCTCTTCTAGTTGCAAAGGGACCAATAATTTAGAAACTCCATTCCCCAAAGAGCAACTGTTGCTGCCAAGGACCCTTTGTTGAGGAACACGTACCCTTAAATTCCATTCCTTCCAACGAACCCATAGAATCGTCTCAATGACCGGATCGATCGCAGTGAAAACATCTTTAGCCATAAATCTCTGCCTCCAACTAAGTCCGAGCTGTGATCAAGAGTTTCTTAAATTCTCAATAAACTGCAAAAAATATTCCATAACAGATTGGCAAACAGACACCCAATAAAGGTGTGTGATTGTTGGTTTTTAGATACAACCAGTCAAAACACTTGAACTTTAGAGGTGCAACAAGTTAATAAGAAACCACAATTATTGCCTTTGATGATGTTTCACACATGAAACACGAGCCTTGATGGTATTGCTTTTTTATCTTGTCATTTTATTCTCTCCTCAAAAGGTATTTGTACCTTATATTTTCTTAATAAAAGTGGGTTAGGCCTAGCTTAAGAAGAAAGAGAAGATTGACAACATTGATAAAAGGGCAAACTTAGGGTTCCAAATGATGAACAAAAATTAAATGGACCCTGCAATGTAGCAGCATTTACAAGGGCATATCTGCTGTAATTTACAAGTGCTACTCCAAAGAAAATATACAACTAGGGGTGTGCACTGAATCTGTTGCTGTAGTAAAACGAGCTAAGAAATTTAGTTTGATTTCAATTTGATTTATTAATTTTTCTGTTCCTACTTTACATAATCATGAGATCGATTTTCATAACAAAATTTATGTAGCCAAATGGTAACCCTTATTTACAATGAAAAAGAATATATTTAGTTATTTACATATATTTGTATCACCTTAATTTTAATGTAGTGTAAAGAAACATCTATATAACATATACGAAGGTTCTGTTCGGCTTGGCTTGCATTAGTTTTTCAAAAATTTAAACTTGAAGTGAATTAATTTTCAATTTTAGAAATTTTTAAATCAAGACCAAACTCCTGTATATATACAATTGCATTCCTTTCATATTCCTCAAAATGCAATCTGCAACTCAAAATGAGGAAAAGGAAATCACCAAATAGGTAGGGGACCAAAACAACTGAATTTTTGGAACTTCTCTAGAGCGACCAAATTGCAAGCCCAAAGAAACAATTTTCCACTTACGCTCACTTCACAGCTTCCTAAAATTCCCTCTTCAGAGTTTTGGTGAGTTAGCATTAGGAAATTCTTTGAAGTTCACCAAGGTATCACACATTTGCTATGACCTGGTGCTTGCTGGTGGGTTTCCATGTTATGTACGATAAGTAATTTAGAGTTATGAATTAATAGTGCCTTGGAAATAAACTGACCCTGGTGCATTCAGAGAAAGTTTGATAAAAAGATTTACTGAATGCTCTGCATCAAAGAGAGAGAGAGAGAGAGAGAGAGAGAGAGAGAGAGAGAGAGATTTACTGAACACTCTTTCCCTTGGTTTCTAGGTTCCACAGGAGTTGTACCGTTCTCCCGTTTTCACTTCAAAACAAAGGGGGAAAGCAAGCTTAGCAGCTAATAGTTGTGGTATCAGAGGATCCACTGCACAAACAAGACTTTAAGAGTTTTTAAAAATGTATCCTCTAAACTCTGACTTGATGAACCCTTCAACATCTCCACATATTTCAGAAACATGATTGCTTAATTTATTTGTTGCATGCCACGATTCTTGTACCCTAAAAAGGACAATAAAAAAGTTGGAGCATTTGCTAGGGTATTCAATACCAGGGTCTTATCAAGGTTTTATCATTAAGTCCAAAATATCTAGGTACTGAGCATCAATGAACTTGGCTTCTTTATTTCTCTAAAATTATAGTTCAATAATGGCACACATTATAAGATCTCTCTCAATATTTTACAGAAAGTATAGTCTTAATTAAGCTAAGAGAATAGAGGAAAGAGGTTCATAAAGCCGACCTTAGTTGACCTGAGTTGAGTTGGCACACATTATAAAGCATCACATAGAATTTACTCTCTTATATAAATTTTGTTCATATATAGTTTGTACTGGGAGGGAGATTGATACATTTCTGAAGCAAATAATAACAAAATTTTTTGATGATAGGTTGTCATGGATCATCTTCTTTTAATGCACTGCCTTCTCATGAATGATGAAGATAGGCAAAGGTTACCGATTGAAGGTCCTCCATGTCATGATATGCCGGTCGCCGGCTGTTTGCTTGCATGTCAAGAGATGCCGCAGCGCAGGAATAGTTATCGTCGGCGGAGAAGGAGATATCATCTTCAGGGATATATGTATGAGGGTAATATTCTTGAGAAGACTGAAAGGAATTAGGGTTTGGTAGCCCAATATTGTCATAGCTTAACATGGCTTCTGGATTCATCCCGGCTGGATTTGAAACCAAAGGCTGGCTCGACCTCACGTCAACGCTCTGAAAGAAGCCCTGCTGCCCATCTTGGTGGTAAGGTGGGAGTGTGTCATCCAACTTCTCTTCTGAATGCCTGGAAGTGGAAGCGGAGCCACTGGCGCAGCCTTTAGCTGCTTGGGCCCTGAGAGAAGCCAGTTGTGCTTGCAGATTCACAACCTAAGAGACAAGGAGTAGCATTAGCATTAGCATTAGCATCAAGAAGCCAAATCCTTTCCCCCTAGCTAGTTCTTTTACAGCAACTGTACTTCAAATCTGGAAGAACAAAATTTCATCCAATCCATTTAAGAGAAGATCATTATTAATCAATTGCAGCCAATTGCAGACAAAAACTCGGCAACTCATCGTGAGGTTTTTAAGATGAAAAGATTTGTTCTCCTTTTTCTTTTCAATAGAGGGAAAAGCAAATTAAGCTGTCATCAAGAAACGATCATATATATATATAGAAAGCTGATAGGACTGATATTGGTGAAACAGCTAGCGAACTTGCTGCTATGGCATGGCCTTTATGGACATGGCAAGGGGTGTAGCTAGCGGTGTGACTCATTTCGTCGTATAGATTGCAGAATTCACTTTGTTTTGAGATTAATGGAATTACTCACTTGTTGTTGAAGGGTGAAAATGTGGGCAACGCATCCATATATAGGATCTTGGAGTCTGGCCTGAGCCTCGTAGGAGATGGTGACCGCAGCCTCGCAGCGGTCGGTGACCGGGAGGTGCATGAGGAGCTTGGAGACGTTGCTCGCTCCAAAGACCTTGTGGATGGCCGCGAAATGAGCAGCCCCTTGCTCATGGCAGAAGTATGGGGCAAAGACGCAGCCCCTCACGCACTTCCTCCTGAGGAACTTGCATGCACCGCAAGGAGAGCCAAACCCTGTCATCTTGGCCTTCCAAGTTGCTGGTTTTTTCTCTCTCTCTCTCTCTCTCTCTTGCTTAAAAGCAGCCTATGCCTATGTGGTGAATCATCCCCCTTTGCTTATAAACGCTAGAATGAGATGGGGGTGGATCATATTGTAGCGATTTTTTAATTTGCCTTTGTCTCCTTAATGGGCTGCATTTTTCAATATTTTTTTGCAATGCGCGGCCCTCTTCTCACCTTATCTCCAATTCTATTCTAATTTGAGATTCCATTCAAAGGGACTCAAAGGACAAAGGAGGTAACACTGACCCAACCCATTTCTGATTGCCTTTGGCTTCCTAGTTGTTGTTGTTGTGTGGCAACGTCTTGGCTCCTACTGGATTGAAGTAAGGACGATGATTTTTTCGTTTAGCCCGTTTATCCGATTAGTACCAGATCAAAAATTTTTTGATTTAAACAGCTTAGTGGATACAAAAATTATTCATTAATGGCTAAATAGATAAACGATCAAGAACTATATCTTTCGCTTATATCATTAATTTTAATATAATATATTTAAATTTAATATATATATATATATATATATATTAAATATTAAAAAATAAAAATATATACTAAAAAATCTAGTAAAATACATTTGAATCTTTTTATTTCTTCTCTTCATGCAGATGCCCTAAACATCAAAGCCAGAACGGATACCCTACTGGGTACCTATTACCTTCTTTCGTTAACTATAACGGCTTAACGGAATGAAGAATAAAAATATTTTTTCTAATGGAGATAAAAATCGGTAGAGACCGCATTGGGCGGTCACCAAGCTGTTGCCATCCCTAGATTGAAGTGTAGGCTTACCCTTGTTTGGCTTGTGATCTAAATCTGAATTTGCTATCCTGTCAAGAGTGGCGCGTGTTTTGGCGCAGAGAAGCAAGGAAAGACATGTTTGCAAGCTTATCATTCACATTTACATTCACATGCTTGTTTTTGGGCCCATGTCACATATCAAGTCCCTAGATGTGGTTTAACCATCGCATGCTTTTGCTCATTGATCGCTTTCAATCAATCTTGGCATCGACATGTGGACCTTGCTAAATGATGTGCACCCTACCATACTAGTCTGCCTACTACCATCCTAGCATGTTAAGTTCCATTTTATTCCAACCCTGGCATCTTCTTGAGGATGAAGACATCTAGAAATAGACTCTCAGGCCACTAGCCATTTCGTATCCTTAGCATTATTCATCGGGGTTCAAAACTGTTCCCATTTTACCTTGAACCATGTGTCCAGATATAGGCAGCTGGTAATCCTGAAGTCTTAGTAAACAAGTTTTAATGAACGACCACTATTGAATTTTTCTCTGGAATTGTTGAGGTGAATATTGCAATCATGCAATTCAAATTGTGAGGAATTGGTGAGCTGGAATCTTTGGGACGACCATGGCTTCATGCATGGCATTAGCTAGCCTCCCTGGAAGCCACTATAATCCCACCTTTGCATGGGTTTGGTCATGGGTGCTTGCTGGCCGCTTAAACACGGGGGAATGGCTGGTTTCGGAGACAGCAAAGGCAAATCCATTCAGCTGCTTATAATAAACAAATGGATACTTGCACCACTGTGTGCAGGTTAAACAAGGAGATGGAAGGATACCCAAAACACTTGTAAAGGGAACTGTTACTTTCCAAATGCTGATAGTTTAGAACCGGGCGTCAAGAGAAAAAGAAGAATAAAAGAAGCCCACCAACTGCTTCCACCTTTCCTTTCTCCTTGGCTTTTGAAAGCAGATACAATCCCCCTCCCTGCCATCTAAAATGGCGTCCTATGCCAAGCTATAGTACCAACAAATACAACTAGGTATGATTCAGACTTTCTGATGTCCATCTTGTTTATTAATTGATTGGTATCTGATGTCCATCTTTTAAGATGCAAATGGAATAGCTTCTGTGTGTACAATTTATTACAGCAATTCTGTCGTTGAGGAAGGTTCTTCCTGCCTGTGATTACTTTTTCTTCTTACTGAAAGTGATTCTACCACCAGCTTTACTAATGATTTGATCGAACAAGGAACTTCACCATGGGGAAAAACCATCACCCACCATGGACTTTTGATGTTGATCTTCCTCGGCCCCTCCATGAATTTTTTTTTGCCGGCTGCCTCTAGTGGTGTTATAAGGCACCTGTTTAAGAGAGCCGGCAAATCCGGTCTACTATATGCCTCATAAATTAAATCAATCAATTGATGCATAAAGATAAGACCATAACAGTATGCTCATTGATTGATTCGAACTACGAGCGACTTAACAAGCTAAGTCTATCCAAGAATGACTCGTTCTCAAGGGGATGAGGAGGAGAATTATTAGCATCATCAACAAAGTTAAAAACTATCAAGGTGGGAGTGCTGAAACTCTATTTAAAACCGTGTCTTGAATAAAAGACTAGCTTTGTACTTTTTTTTTTTTTTTGTGGCTGGAGAACCCAACAAGAGATGAAAGAGTTAAAGGTCTCTTGTACCCCAGAATCTTGTGCTCTTGGGATTCCCGTACACGTGTGCCTTGTGTGTTCTACCAGCAAATGGGCCCTGGGATTGAGGAAGGGACGGAGTAGGAAACCAAATGGAGTGGGAGTGGAGTGGGAAGGTTGGGAAAGGGGAAGACAATCCAATAGGGAAGAAGGGAATCACTGGAAAGCTCGAGGATTTGAGTTTCATAATTAGGTGAGAGGTTATCTATCATTACCAGATGGTCATCACTAAAGCTCATTTCGTACTCTCTCTCTCTCTCTCTCTCTCTCTCTCATTATTAGTTTTTAACTTTAGTGGGCTTGCTTAGAGTTCACTGCGGTGCTCTTTAATGAAACGCGGTAGGTACTTTGGTCGTGAGGTGGGCGTTAAAGAATTGGGACAATCCATTAGAGAGTTGATGCTAGATCGGTACTCGGGCATAAATTAATTTTCTCAATCTCATTCTGAAGTATATTTTTAAATCATTCCGAATACCAAATTTCTTTATGTTTTTGTTATACGTACGTTGTGGCAGTTTAAAATGACAATAGCTTATAATGTGAAGACCATACAGAGCTCGGAGTCTGTCACCAATTTATATATATATATATATATAATTACGTACATCAAGACAAATTAAGAGCGTCGAGTTATTATTCATAGAACTTTAAAACAAACTTATGTGACTAAGATTAATTTGTCACTTAATTTGAAAGATCTGGAAGTTGCTGTAATATGAACTATATATATCTTAATTAAGTGCTTTGAGTGATTGATTACATTGAGTTTTCATTTCAAACAAGAGAACTGCTAGCTCTTGCATGCACCTCTAAAATGGAGGAGGATTAAATGTTTTACCCTGAAGCCTCAAAATATATAACCTTTTCTTGAAAAATCTTGTTTGCCATCCATAGTTATATACTCCCTATTTTTTATGCAACTTGTCAAGGTCACCCGCACCCAGAACGATCTAATGAATGGTTTTGCTGGTTGCAAGGCAGCCTGGTTGGTGGTCAAATTTGGCAGTGTTAGGGGAACCAACCAAACACAAAGGGTGGTGTAAACTGTAAACAACTATAGCTAGCTATTACGTTAAGTGTATGAAGACGGTCAAACCAATAGATAACTCGCATGCAAGCCCACCATGCACGTGCTGGATGATTGATAGATTCTAGGGTTCTTCAGCCCGGCCCTCATCTGAGGTGAACCACCAAACGCCTTAACAAAGTCTTTATTAGCTCACTCAAGTCCAGAGGCTGACGTTATAAGGCTTCTACTTCTCGACCAGCGTGTTCCCATTCCTTCTACCAATCACTTTCACAAGTTCATGGTGTCTCGTAGCCCATGCATTGAGGAAATAAATAAGAAAAAAGAATGGCCTCGCTATTCCATGAATTTGTCTAGACGTGCACAACAGGAGACATGTTAACCAACAGGTGGGATGACAAGAACCAAATTGCATTGGATCCACTTCAGTTTAGGTCTCGGGTCCTTGTCACTCCTAGTTACGTGGAGGTAGTTATATGGTCACATTTGTGTTAGATCTCCTCCCTCTCTCTCATTCGCTAGCTTTTCCCGTTAGCCATTGCAGTCTTTGAATCCTGGGAACACTGATGGACGCACGACGGGAGCTGCCTGTGGGTCATGGGACATGACAAGATTGCCTCGCTTTCAGAACGATGGTATTGGAATATAGTATAGGATTTTAGGTGTGGCAAGATGGTGGTTTAATTTGGGTTGGATGTGGACGTATTGTCTCACGTGAAGGCAGATTTTCTAAGCCTAGGACCCCTGAAGAAATTTAATGCATTAACGTCTATTTAAAATTAAAGCCCCTCCAAGAGGGGGAGTACTGATGGAGATGTTTGTCATTGTTTCCTCCTGATATTTCCATGGGACTTTAAGCTTAGAACTGGTACGTAGACCCAGGACTTTCAAGCTAGTCTCTCTCTCTCTCTACACGCGGAGACTAGTCCGAGAAGTTATGAGCTGGAGGTGGGATGGAAACTGGTAGAGCTAATAACTTCAGGCGGCTAGTACTCTCTCTCTCTACACGCGGAGACTAGGCAGAGATCATGTTACGAGCTGGAGGTGGGATGGAAGCCTATTTGTAGGTCTGTGACCCATGGGAGGATCTGAACTCTTAAGAGATTTGGTCCTTGGACCTTTGGCTTTGTTGAGCGGCTCAAGAAAACGCGTAGGAGAAAAAAAGGAGTCATCCTCCAATCTGTTTTGCACTTTGAGGGTGGTCAGCTACTTTGAGTCAATGAATGGCTCATCTTGAACTGGGACAATGATTAGGCTTCATGACTTATTGCGTGGGTCCTGACGTCTCTGCCTTTAAACTCATGGCATCTAAGAATTTGCTTTAATGATGAAATTGACGGTTGACCGTCTGACTCGTCGCTCTTGTGAGAGGGAACATAGTTTAGTTTGTTGTGATTTTCTATTCTATTCATAATCTTTTTTCTTATTTAAAAAGATGTTTGATCTCTAGATTTATATTCAAAACATACGACACTATGTATTTTTGTTGTGAGATATATATATATAACGATGGTCGGGAGGAAAAGGTGGAGAGGGTGAGCGGCCACATACAGGCTCGAGTTTGGATCGCCGGTGGTTCTACGCCCCACCTGTCCAGTTTTGTCTGTTTGTGATGGGACGCCTGTTTAGCTTTCCCAAACGCATATCCCTTCGCATTGTATTATATAAACAGTAATACATATATTCAAAGAGTTGTAATTGATTATTTTTTTTCCTAAGGATTGCCTCTGAATTTTGAAGCAGACTTATGAGGAGTGTTATCAAGTGAAGTGGAGTTGTTTTGGGTTTAAATAATCAAAATGCATATGTTAAGACAACTAGTGCATATTGAGTTCAGAAAATACAGGTTGAGTCCTCGTTTCATTGAGCATGAGCATCAGGATATATATATATATACAATGCCATAAGTAATATAATTGATAAGATAATTTAGAAAAATATAACTGATAACTTGGCAAGTAACACATATTCGATAATATAGAATATCTACATATAATGGCAGGCCGAAGTAGATGCTTAACTTAATTATAGAGAATTTTGCTTAACATTTGATATGATTTCATCTAGAAAGATACGTTCATCATAGCATAGGAAGTGGTCTATGATTTGAGCAAAACGTATAATCTTATTGCTAAATACGAGTCTACTAAAGAAAAACGCATTCAAAGACAAAATCCCTCTTAACGAATTTCTTCTTATAATACCTCTTCAAAAACTTACATTATTTTCTTATTTTCTTCAGAAATTCAAAGGTGTGAAGATTTTCCTTCGACCACGCAGTTCATCTTCTTTTCCTTGTTAGCAACCTCCTAACACCCATCGCTCTTTATCTTTTTATTGTTAAGCGACTATGTAGCTCTTCTGGCCGAACTTGCACCCAATGCCTTCAGTTTTTATATCACCATTCTCATCATCCATTCTGTTGATATCGAGGGCCACCACCGCTTTCCTAGAACCACAATCTTGAATAATTAATCATTCTAAAAGCCAATGGAACAGCCAAGTAAATGATTTAAAAATTAAATCATGGATAATAATCGCTTCATAATAGCGATTGACCATGTAAAAACACTGAAGGCAATTTTGCATGCTAAAAATTTAAAAATCAAAGGATATATAAACAAAATTAAGATTATATATGTATATAAATATACTTAAATAAGTTTGGTCTGGGCTTAGGTCAGCTACCATCTTTTTAGGTTAGAATGGTAGTCCTTAGGTTGTATGTAGAGATGGATACTGAGCCGGGCCGCCCATGATCCGGCTCAGTCCGGCATAAAATGGATCATGCCTGGCACGGTCCGATTGCTACATTACTAGACCATGCCATAAAAGGAAGCCATACTGGGCTCAGCAACTTTGGCCCGCAAATCAAGCCCGACACAATCCATAAGGGCATGTGCTGCCCCTCCTCCTCCGAACCTAAACCACACTCAATTCTAGTAGCCCCCCAAATCCAAATGGAGATCCTCCACCTTCCCTCGTTCCCTGCAAAAACCCTAACCTTAACCCTAATTCCAAATCGTCCAAACCCTCCCGCTCTTCACCGACCCTCCCCAAATCGCCCACCAAACCCTCGAAGCCTCCCAAATCTGATGCCATGATGCCCGACGACGCCTTCGCCGACCCACCTCCCCCTCCCGCAAGAGCAACCGCAAGCGCAAGGCCAATGACTTCTTTGACGACGACCCTACCACGGCAACAAGGGCTCCCAGGTCGTCCAGCGCCGGCTCACCGACGATAACGTCGTCACCCTCCTCCATGCCACCATCGACTTCCACTCCCGCATTGGTTCCATCTCATTCTCCTCCAACATGGCCACCTTCTACGACTTCGTCAAGGCCTCCCTCCCCACCCCCCTCACCAAGGAGCAGGTCTACAACAATCTTCGCCACCTCCACCATAAGTTTCAGAAGGCCCGTTCTCCAAGCTCCGGCCCTAACGATGACCTCGTCCACGATCTCTGCATTGATGTTTGGGGCGCCGAGGACAAGAAAGATGATAATAAGGTGGAAAAAGTCAAGAAGGGCCGAGTTGAAGCAATTCCAGGCTGTGCCATGCACGGCCCAAGTCTTATCATCCCAGGCACGGCCTGTTATTATTGTAACTACCAGTTTCGTTATAAGAAAGCATAACAGAAAAGATCCACACCAACTTGGATTACCACAGATCAAAAAGAGATCCAATTGGTACTTGTCCATCTTCCTTAACTAGTTATAAACCATATAATCAACTCTCAATTTTCGATATGGGACTATTGGGAAGGGCATCATAATCTACCCCCTTACAAAGATGACGTCTTCATCGCCAGGGGCACATAATCGCAACCACCAGACAGGCAGGATTCTAGAGGTGGCCCCTACAGGTTTAAGAGGTGGCTTCTCTGAGCCCGCAACACCCATGAACCCGTTTTGCTACAAGAAAGCAATATGGACAAGGTCCACACTAACTTAAGCCACCACAGCCCAAAAGAGATCCAATTGGTATTTATCTATCTTTCTTAACTGGTTATAAACCCTACAACCAACTCTTAATTTTTTGATATGGAACTATTGGGAGGGGCATCACAATTATTGTAACGTCTCGCGCCCTGAGCCCGCAGCACCCACGAACCTATTTTATTACAAGAAAGTAAGATGGATAAGGTTCACACCAACTTGGACCACCACAGTCCAAAAGGAATCCAATTGGTACTTGTCCATCTTTCTTAACTGATTATAAACCCTACAACCAACTCTCAATTTTTCGATATGAAACTATTAGGAAGGGCATCACAATCTATCCCCCTTATAGAGGTGACGTCCTCGTCGCTAGGGGCACATGATCGCAACCGCCAGGCAAATGGGATTCTAGAGGTGGCCCCCACAGGTTTATCAAGCATGCAGGATTCTAGAGGTTGCTCTCACAAATTCAATAGATGGCTTCCATCACATGGATGTAGCACTTTGCTCTGTATGACACTTAGCTCCTACACTTTTGCTTGGTGTGTTGCTCTGATACCATATTGTAACAATTTGGGCCAGCAAACCCATAAATCCATTTCATTATAAGAAATCAAGATAAACAAATTTCACACCAACTTAAACCATCGAAGGGCCTGGGCTGGGCCAAGCCAAGCATGACCCAATGCCCATCTCTAGTTGTATGACATTTTTCTCATGGAAAACACTTTGTACACCGGCCCCGGTGCAGCAACGCTTACGTGGGCTGCACCGCATCTTTCGATTGGTCCACGTGGATCCGACGTGGATGACCTGACCGACGGTATGGGCTGTGCTTTGACGTAACGTTCTGAACGTGACGGACATTTAATATTGTTCACTTTTTTTTAAAAATTTTCGTGCGAACGAAAATGCCCTTTCCCTTCTTCATGGCGCCATTTTAAAATTTTACGTTTTCTGTCATCTGTGCAAGAAGAACTCTGTGTTTCTTCCCCGGTAGAAAGAAAATACTTCAGCTTCGAAGCTGGAAAATCTGGATACTGGAGTCTGTGTAAAAAAACTTCTGGAGGAAATCTCATCCGCAGCACAAAGTAAACACTCTTTCTTCCCACTTCTTTATTACATCAACAGTTTTTTTTCTGGTTAGAGTTAGTTAATGCGTTTAATGCGCGGGTAACTACCTTAGAACGAAATAGTTATGACACTCTCAGAGTCATAACTGTTTCGTAAGCAACTCTTATAATGCGGCCCTTTCCCTCCATCCTAGCGCCAATTTATGTTGGATTTCATCTCTGCAAGATGAACTCTTTCTTCCCCTCCTCGCTCTGAGAGTCCGGATGCTAAGGAATCAGTTGAGCACGAACCTACGCCCTCGCTTTGAAAAACCTGGCTACTGGAGTGTACTGGAGGCTTCAAATATAAATATTTATCCAATGAGATTTTCCTTGCCAAAACCTCACGTAGACGTTCGCTTCTCTCTCTGAATTCGGCCAGGTCTGTAAGATTTTCCTTGCCAAAACCTCAGCTTAGGCCCATCTTACAGACCTGGCGAATTCAGAGAGAGAAGCGAACGTCGACGTGAGGTGTTGGCAGGGAAAAACTCATTGGATAAACTTTTATATTTGAAGACTCCAGTAGACTCCTGTCGATCGGACTTTCAGACGAGGGCGTAGTTCGTGCTCAACTGAATTTCATCTGTGCAAGAATAACTCTCTTCTTTCCCCCCCCCTCGCTCTGAGAGTCCGGATGGTAAGGAATCCCCGCGACACCCTAGTTCGAATTCGGCCGTAAATCCTTCGCGACACCCCAGTTGAAATCCCACGACACCCTAGCTTTAGGGCGACGACACCCGTCTTATAAATGTGCACATAGAGAGAACCCGCGACACCCTAATTGAATTCGGCAGAAAATCAATCGCGACACCCCAGTTGAAATCTCACGACACCCTAGCTCTAACGAGACGACACCCGTGCTTTAAAGAGACCACGGAGATAATCCCGCGACACCCTAGTTCGAATTCGGCCGTAAATCCTTCGCGACACCCCAGTTGAAATCCCACGACACCCTAGCTTTAGGGCGACGACACCCGTCTTATAAATGTGCACATAGAGAGAACCCGGCGACACCCTAATTGAATTCGGCAGAAAATCAATCGCGACACCCCAGTTGAAATCTCACGACACCCTAGCTCTAACGAGACGACACCCGTGCTTTAAAAGACCACGGAGATAATCCCCGCGACACCCTAGTTCGAATTCGGCCGTAAATCCTTCGCGACACCCCAGTTGAAATCCCACGACACCCTAGCTTTAGGGCGACGACACCCGTCTTATAAATGTGCACATAGAGAGAACCCGGCGACACCCTAATTGAATTCGGCAGAAAATCAATCGCGACACCCCAGTTGAAATCTCACGACACCCTAGCTCTAACGAGACGACACCCGTGCTTTAAAGAGACCACGGAGATAATCCCGCGACACCCTAGTTCGAATTCGGCCGTAAATCCTTCGCGACACCCCAGTTGAAATCCCACGACACCCTAGCTTTAGGGCGACGACACCCGTCTTATAAATGTGCACATAGAGAGAACCCGGCGACACCCTAATTGAATTCGGCAGAAAATCAATCGCGACACCCCAGTTGAAATCTCACGACACCCTAGCTCTAACGAGACGACACCCGTGCTTTAAAAGACCACGGAGATAATCCCCGCGACACCCTAGTTCGAATTCGGCCGTAAATCCTTCGCGACACCCCAGTTGAAATCCCACGACACCCTAGCTTTAAGCGACGACACCCCTTATAAATGTGCACATAGAGAGAACCCGGCGACACCCTAATTGAATTCGGCAGAAAATCAATCGCGACACCCCAGTTGAAATCTCACGACACCCTAGCTCTAACGAGACGACACCCGTGCTTTAAAGAGACCACGGAGATAATCCCCACGACACCCTAGTTCGAATTCGGCCGTAAATCCTTCGCGACACCCCAGTTGAAATCCCACGACACCCTAGCTTTAGGGCGACGACACCCGAAATGTGCACATAGAGAGAACCCGGCGACACCCTAATTGAATTCGGCAGAAAATCAATCGCGACACCCCAGTTGAAATCTCACGACACCCTAGCTGACGACATAGCGACACCCTAGTTCGAATTCGGCCGTAATCCTTCGCGACACCCAGTTGAAATCCCACGACACCCTAGCTTTAGGGCGACGACACCCGTCTTATAAATGACCACATAGAGAGAACCCGGCGACACCCTAATTGAATTCGGCAGAAAATCAATCGCGACACCCCAGTTGAAATCTCACGACACCCTAGCTAGACGACACCCGTGCTTTAAAAGACCACGGAGATAATCCCGCGACACCCTAGTTCGAATTCGGCCGTAAATCCTTCGCGACACCCCAGTTGAAACGACACCCTAGCTTTAGGGCGACGACACCCGAACACATAGAGAGAACCCGGCGACACCCTAATTGAATTCGGCAGAAAATCAATCGCGACACCCCAGTTGAAATCTCACGACACCCTAGCTGACGACACCCCGACCACATCCCGCGACACCCTAGTTCGAATTCGGCCGTAAATCCTTCGCGACACCCCAGTTGAAATCCCACGACACCCTAGCTTTAGGGACGACACCCGTCTTATAAATGTGCACATAGAGAACCCGGCGACACCCTAATTGAATTCGGCAGAAAATCAATCGCGACACCCCAGTTGAAATCTCACGACACCCTAGCTCTAACGAGACGACACCCGTGCTTAAAAGACCACGGAGATAATCCCAGCGACACCCTAGTTCGAATTCGGCCGTAAATCCTTCGCGACACCCCAGTTGAAATCCCACGACACCCTAGCTTTAGGGCGACGACACCCGAAATGACCACATAGAGAGAACCCGGCGACACCCTAATTGAATTCGGCGAAAATCTTCGCGACACCCCAGTTGAAATCTCACGACACCCTAGCTTAACGAGACGACACCCATGCTTGAACAAGGCGGGAATTTGACGTCACCGTAGTACTAATTCGACGACACCCTAGTAACTGAGCCATGCCATATTTCCGAGAAAAGTTTGTAAACGTGGGCAGTTCCTATGGGTTCGCGGGTCTCATTGATGTGATCGTGGCGATCCGGGTGTCCTTTCGTATTTCTCTTAGGTCGGCATAAACCCTAGAAAAAGCACTCAATCGTCTGTTGCTCGAGAAGCCATCCTTTTGCTCAAGAAGCCATCCTTCGTCTCTTGCTCGAGAAGCCACTGGTCTCCTTTTCCCTCCTAAACTTGTTCCATAGTTCATTCTTCCGAATACTTCATTCATGGAGATGAGTGCTTTCGTTTGTGCACGAAGACCGCGAACAAAGAAGAAGCAGACAGAGAAAATGGCGGAACAATGCAAGGACCTGGTTCTTCGTTCGACTGAGGATGCGGCTCCTTCAGGTATGTTTATCACTATATTAAATATTACGACATTCTATCTTAAAATTTCATGACATGTATGTCTTCTGTCTTACCCCCTGTTTCAGTTGACAATAAATTGTTCCAGTCCCCCCAGTGAAGGCTTCCCAGCTGTTTAAGAATAGCTGCAGGCCGGCAGTATACGTTCAGAAGGTTTGGAGGATGGGGTTCTCTAGACGCATACAAAACTGATTCGAAGGACCCCATTTGGTGCCTTCGTCGACATGCAGACGTTCACAGTCGACGGGCGACTGCTAGCAGACATCATAAGATGTCACAATGGAGGCGACGAGTTCATGTTTTGCGGAAAGCCAGTTCTATTCAGTGCCGACGAAGTCGCACTCATTCTGGGACTTCCAGCTCATGGGAAGAAGATCGACACGTCCAGCCAAATGTTCAACGGAAGGTTGTTCAGACGGTTTGGCCAGGGTTTAGATCTTCGCCAAGAAGGTTTGGAGAAGTTGATATTTCAACTCCGACCATCTAAAGTACAGGAGGATGTCGAGGACACCGTCCGACTTTGGATCGCATACATGTTGGCCATGTTTTTGGCTCCAAAGTCTAATCAGAGATGTCCACGGTATCTCATCCAGCACTTGGATGACTTAAGTCAACTGGGTAGCATCGACTGGGCTTCGGCACTGAAGGAATTGATTGTTCTGGCTCTCCCAGAAATAGCTGCTTGCTTGCGTTCCGAGGAGCCGGTGCACTCAAAGAATGCAAAAAAGTTAGGAGGCAGCCTACCTTGTTCGGATGCTCGGCAGCACTGGTGGTAAGGATTATTGAGACACATTATTAGTGTTGAGACAAAATTTTTTGTAATATTACTTTATTTAATATCCAAAAAAATATCATGTTCAGGCGTGGTTCCTCGAGCATACATCAATGCGAGAGCCAGCATACCCTGATAAACGGCCCCGGCTGTTGAAGTGGTATGACCACCAAATGAAGATCCAATCGGTTCGGGTTGCCGACTTGCAGCCTCAGGACTTGGTAATCTAGCTCCATTGCTCTGACCATTTTTTCAACTTAATGCGTCAATATGTTCAGTTAATATTAATTTGTTATCATCTTGTGTTGCAGATGGAGGGAGCTACTGAACCATTGCCAGAAGAGCGATGGCTTCTCCCTCAGCAGAATAAAACCGTCCCCCCCAACAAACAGATACCTGCGCCCCTCAACCAATGGATAGCTGCGCAGGATGCGCCGAGTTGAGGAATGAATTGGAGTGTTAAGGATCAACTCGAAGATGTCAGGCACAGGCTGTCCATTGCTGAGAGCCTCCTCAATTCACTGGTCAGAAAGGAAAGTTATGCAATAAATGAGGAGGACAAGGGGACGAGAAAACAGAGAAGGTGCATTCCTGGAGTTG